>JAANBC010000601.1:0-18226 GCA_014621405.1 Stylonectria norvegica | reverse complement strand
GCGGGACGACGAGGCGGAGAGCGAGGCGGGCGTGGTAGTGGGTGCGTACACGAGCGTCGAGCGCGTGAGGGAGACGGACGAGGGCTTGGAGTGGGTGATGGGGACGGTTTCGGATGCGAGGGGCGTGGTGCCGGCGTGGGTGCAGAGGATGGCGGTGCCGGGGCAGATTGCTAAGGATGTTGATATGTTTCTGGGCTGGATTGCGGAAGAGAGGCTGAAGAAGAAGGGGGATGGAGCAGGAGAAGGGAAAAGCGAAAATGAGGAGCTTTGATGTGGATAGAGGACGGCTGAATAGGGGGGAGGTTGACGAAGGGGTTGATATGGGGGAAAGCTTTTGTGGTAACAACGTCGACGCTTTGAGTGCTGGTCCATCTTGGTATTGCACTTACCTACAATCATATGAAGTCAAAATTCCAGGTATGGATCTTGCTATCTCGGAATGTGCAGATATTGAAAATAGCACCTTATAGGCTATTTTAGCAGACATGACCAGCTCCAGTCGTGGTGTTGTCCCCCCTCCAGTTTTGGAAGCAAAAACCACTCGCACCTTCCCCCGGAAACTCACCCCCTTTCCTTCTTAACGTGCTGAGAAGCAAGCAAATATTCAGTCTGAGGCATCCAAAAATTTGAGGTATCCAATGTGACTAACGTTTTTATTCATGTGATACCCTGTGTCCTCATCACGAATTTTGAGCTCTCCATCCTCCAATCTCCTGACCTAGAGAGCTACGGATTGCGAGTTGAACTCCAACTGCAATTGAGAAACATTGCCCGTCGACCTGAGCCTCAGATCTCCCTAACCAACCAATATCGGACTTCACTGGACAGGTAACAGCCAATTCTTCTGCTCCAGGAGAGTAACACTCATCACCATGCTTCAACGACGTCGCTCCGTCCCCTCAGGACCAACATCAACACCAACAACCGCATCACAGCCGCAACTACCCACCCCTCCCATCACCACGAACCCTCCAACCCTCACCACCTCCTCCTCCCACACGTCGCAAGCCCCCGTCCCAGCCTCCAGGCTCCTCGCCCAAGCCGACGCACTCGCCAAGATGACCTTTGAGCTCAACCTTCGCGCCCTGGGCACCAAAACCGACCGTCTCGAGACCGACCTCCGAAAGCTCGTCAACTGCACCCAGGACGATAAGAACTTCCGCCAGGAACACGCCCAGCGCCTCGAGGACATGATGCGCGAGATCATGGCTGTCAAGACCCATATGGCTGGCTTACAGAGCGACTGCGTCGACGTAAAGGGTGGGCTGGAGAGGCAGCAGGTCCAGGTGAGCGAGGTGAAGGAGGTGGCTGAGGGGTTCCGTAGGGATGTGGGCGACATCAGACAGCTGGTTGAAGGGTTAGTGGAGCGGTTGAACAGCTTGCCACGGGGGGAGGATGCGCAGGACAGCAACACAATGCAACATGTGTCCCCGCCTGGAGTCGAGACGCGAGCCATGCTCCGAGCAAAGAGGAAAGCCAAGCCTCACCCCCAAGACCTTCCAGGTTCGCATCTCCTTAGCCCCAGCTTTAGCGTCACTGACTCCTCGCGCAGACCCCCAGACACGCATCCAGGAGACTCTAAACTCCACTCGCCGCTGGAACCACGACCACAAGACGACGGCCCTCCCCGACGGCCAGTTCATCGCCAACTACCTCAAGCAGCAGTCCAAGCGTGACCCGCCCATGGCCGGCTTCCTGCAGCGCGCCTTGCTGCGGCGTGTTCGCCTGCGGGGCGGCTTCGCGGCCGGGAGAAGTGGTTCGCGGCCTGGGAGTCTGGAGGAGTTTTGCGAAGGCGTGGCGTGGCAGGATGTGATTGAGGTGGCTGAGGATGCTTTGGTGAGGGATGAGCGGCGGACCTTGAGGGCGCTTGGGTGAGTAATTTCGGGTGTTGTCATTGCGATGATGATGATGTGGGTTCGGTTTTGTTGCTGTAGTGGGTATAAGTCGTGATGGATCTGGGCTATGAACGCATGGGTGGTATTATGGCGAAGGAGCTCTTGGAATTCTGTAGTTGTTAATATCTACCTACATTCCTCAATGCATGACCGTCCGCAACCCGTCATTTGAACCTAGGCAAGTCAACCTTGGAAGTGAACCAGATACATGGTATAGCACACAGAGACATGAACTCATGTCCCTCAAGAACCCCAAACAGCCCCCAAGCCAGTCTCTTGGTCCCAGTTCTCCAAACGCCTAATCGCACTCCTATACGCCCCCTCGTTTCCCCCCTATACCTATTTTCAAACCCTGACTTATCTCAGTCTTAGCCTAGTCATCCAGGTCAATACCAATCGACGACTTCTTCAACTCAATCTCCGACTTGAGCTGCTTGATCTGCGTCTCCAGACGCGCGCGGAGGATCTTGTTGCTGTTTCTCGCTAGCTCGGCCTGGCGGTTAGCCAGCTGCCGCTCCAGGTCAGCAATGATGTCCCGCACACCCTGCTCCTCCTCGCGCCGGGCCCGAACGTCGTCGTCGAGGTCCTCGTCGTCCGAGACATCGTCGTCGTCGTCCGACACATCCTCCGACTCGTCTGCCTCGATGCTGTCGTGGAGGAGGGCGGCTGGCGTGTTGGCCTGCGTAGTCGTCAGAGGCGTCATGGCCATGTCGGCGCCCGTGGCGGGTGTTTCGGCCAGTAGGTCGTCGGCGAAGGCGGCTTCCAGGTCAGCTTCTAGGCCGCCGTCGTCGTTCTCGCCGCCAGCGTCGCCGAACATATCCTGGCCGGGAGAGTAGTCCTCTTCGCCCTCTGCGTCCTGGTCCAGGTCCAGGTCGTCGTCGTAGCCTTGGGGCTTCTGCTCGTCCACCCACTCCCAGCGCGTCGAGGCGGCTTTAGCGTCGTCGGCGAGCAGGCGTTCTACTTCTGCCTCCTTGTCCTCGATCTCCTTCCTACTGATAGTCTTGGCGAAGCGACGGTTGGCGCAGTCGTGCATGGGTGGGGTGAGGCCGTGCGGCCACTTGAAGTGGGAGTCGATCATGCTCGGGAGAGGCGCCTGGCGGGCCTCGGCTTCATTGGCTACTTCTTGAAAGACGAGTAGCATCTGGCAGATATCGGCCGATTTGAGGAAAGACTTGCGGTCCCACGTCTTCATGGCCTCGGTGACTGTAGGTAGGTCGACCATGACGGCCGCGTATGCCTGCCCTTTTACAGACACCAAGGCCCGTCGTGTTTCCTCCTCGAAGAACTTCATGTGGAAGTCGACGCCGCCCAAGCTCCGCGGCATGCCGATCTTGCCGTTTTCCAAACAATAGCGTAGATAGTCAAGGCGTTCCCCTGGCATCATTCGCAAAATGAACTGCTCCTCGATCGACGGGTCCCTCTCGCGATCACTCGCCTCGGAGTCGTAGCCATCACCAGGCGGCCGCACAGGTATGCGGCCCTTCGGCTTCACGACAACGGTCATACCAGGTGTCTGCTGATGCTTGAGCGAGGCCTTGAGCTTGATCTTGGTAGTGATGTGCGCCGCCGAGAGCTCCTCGTCGTCCAGGTCGTCGTGCGGGCGCTTCTTGCTCTCGACGAGTTTCTGGGTGGGCTTGGTCTGGCGGCCGGCCTTTGTCTTGGCGGGGGGTTGCTCGACGGCGGGCGTGGGCGGCTGGGATTTGGTCGGAACCTTGAGTTTGACCTTGCGCGCGCCATCGGTGGTGGGCGTGGCCGAGGGCGGCGCGGCGGAGGCGGCGGGCGGCGGGGGAAGTATCGTGGACGAAGGACGAGGCGCGGCTGACGTTGATCTTCAGGCGAGGCTTCGGAGGCGGCGCAGCGCCGCCGTTGGCTGAGGGAGATGCAGACATGGCGGCTCTCCCCTGCGGCAGAGGCTCGGGTTGGGGAGAAGCCCGCGATGCGTCGAGCAGAGGATGCGAGACGTGGCTTCGCGCCGAAGGTTGGAGGGTGATGTCGCGAAGGGGATCTTGTACTTTGGCGTCGAAGAGATGCTGCTCGCGTTGAGTTGTGAAAAAAAAAGTCACAGTTGGGTGATAAGTAGAGAGAGGGCTTCAAATCGGAGGTTGCAAAGGAATGTAAGAAAAGTTGAGAGAGGCTATCGTGAGGTTGAAGGAAGAAAAGTTGTCTGATGCGAGCAGCTTGTGCGGGCTTGACAGCTTTAAGGTCGGTAGCCTTGCAGCTAAGGTCTGAGGCTTGGCCCCGCTTTTATCCGTGAGCCACATCTGGCATCATCACGACGATATCGATCATCGTGTAAGTGAATAAGGTAGCATTGATTTTAACAGAGATTCACTATTTAAACTACAATGTCCGGGAGCTTATGTTATGTAGATCTATTGCAACTTCCTTGATCAAGATTCTCTATATGTATCTCTATTATGTGCATCGAAACGAAAGGCGGTTCAAGAACTCTTATCTCCTCTAACTGCCCTGGAGTGGACGGTCAATGAACGCCGTAAAATATCCCCTGATATGCACCATTATGTCTTCTAAATAGTTTTCCAAGGTCTGCTAAGATTATGAGCCTGGTATCAAATGAATGAATGAATGAGTTAATGAGCCTTGAGTCGAAGCTAGGCTACCAGTCAATGCCCGTCCATCCATAGGACCCATCGACATTCACCCACCCACCCGCCTCGATAGCGTTCTCCCAGCCCATCATGACGGCCAACATGCGACATCCCATGGCACTTACAGCACACACGACCTTGTCGCTCGCGCCGGCCAGGACGGCCAGGTCCATCATGTACGCTCTCCCGATGAAGCTCCGCAGCTGCAGCGTCTGGGCCGATGGGGCGGCCGTGTGCCGCTCCTCCTCATTCGCGTAGTCAACGGCAACGCCGGCCGGGGCGTTGGCCGCGTTGTTCTTGCGCTGGACGCCGAGATTCCAGAAGAGCGCGGCGAAGAAGCCGCCCTCCCAACCAAAGGTCTCGTCGACGAAGTGATGTAGAAGCTGCGGGTTCGGGTTCGCCTCCTCCATGGCGACTTTGGAGGCGAGGCGGATGCGCCGCTGGGCCAGAATGGTGCTGGAGAAGGCGGGCTCTTCGTGGACGGTTGGGTCGTCGGAGGCGAGGACTGTGATGGCGTGGCGCTTGGCCTCGTCGGGTTCAGATCCGTTGTAGTGGGATTCCACGAGATGCCGGGTGGTCTCGAGGAAGATTTCGCCAGGGATGTAGGATTCGCGGTATTGGTACTCGAGCGGGTGTTGGTCACCATGGCGGATGTGGAGGCCGATGATGGGGGCATCGTGGGACATGGTTGCGCCGCCCTTGGCCTTGGTCTCTAACTCTCGCACACGTTTGTCGACGTAGTCTTGGTCTTCCTGGGTCAGGGCGAGTAAAGATTGTTGCCCCACCCGTGCAAGCTCGAAGAGATCCCATAAGCCATTGTCGGTTCCAGAAATCCGGTGGTTCTTGGCTAGCAGCGCCGGGAAGACCTCTTTGGCCGTGAGAGCTGTTACAACAAGATGGCGGGCTTGGAAGGGACACGGTACCATCTGATGTCTTGGAGGCGGCCTGCAGTTGGGAACGGGAGGGCCCTTGAACATGTCTGTATAAGTGCCATATGCCCAGCGGGTATCATCGATGAAGAATGCCCGATTCTGCTTCTTGGCCAGGCCGTAAAAGGTCCACAGCATCATCAGCGTGTTACCCAGACCAGCCGCTGGGCTCTCTAGCACGAAAGTCATGGTGCTCTGGCAAACATGTCTCTTCGCCATAGATGCTTTCTCTATGCCAGCAAAGTTGCCTCCGTCCTTGGCTGGGATTCCCTTTCCGGAAGATGGCAGCAAGCCAGTTCGCTCTGCCTCATACACATCGACAAACGAGTCATCGGGTGTATCATAGCTCAAAATAGTTTGCTCGGAAAGAGGAGTCTTGTGGTGGAGATCACGAGCCCGCTCCGAGACCTCTCGACATTGGCTGCCCATGTTGGCATATTCGTCGATGGACAATGGAAAATCATAGTCCGGGGGGATGGAAACGGTCCACTTGGAGTGACCTTTCCTATCTGTGATGACGATGGGCGTGGGAAAATCCGGCACAGCGTCTTGTCCCACCATCTCAAACTCCTCCTTGGCAAAGTAAGGCCAAGCAGCCGGGATGGCATCGGGGTTCTGCAATGCCAATCCGAGGAGGTATAGCAAGGTTAATAAGATTGTTAGGTAAACAAGTCGTCGAAGAACCCGGCTAGGACGAGCCACCAGAATCCGGCTTGACGAGCGTCTCCTTGGGACGAGAGAGGGAAGGGCTGGCGAGGGTGGCGGGGAGAAGAGAAGATGGTTGAAGTTGAAACGCGAGGATGTCGAGGAAAGGGGGCCCCGATCCGCGTGGTTGTATGAACCGGCTCGCCGTAGGTTGAGCCTCGAGGGAGCTACCAGTAGCTTCTGGTGGGTCGAGTGGGAGAGATCGAGAGTTGGAGCCATGTTGAAGTCGTATCGGAAGGGGTGTAAGTAATTCGGACTTATTTTCGAAGTTTGGGTTTAGTGTTCCCGAAGCGAAGGAGTGGTTCCAGGTCGGAGTGAGTGATCAATTGAAGGAAGTTGATGCTCGCAAGAAGAGCAAATAAGTTGTCTAATCCAGAAAAGAGTCGTTCAAGAGCGAACAGATCAGAGCCAAGGTAGGGAAACTATTCAAAGCAGGCGTCAAGCCGCGAATAGAAATCAAGAGCAAATCGGAACTGGGAACGGTGCGTATCAAGGCGAATCATCCATTCATCCATCCATCCAGATGATACGACAGCCCAGCCAGCTCGTGTTGCCGTGACCAGCCGAATTTGACGAAGCCGGTGCAAAGGTCGATTTCTTGCTGAGTGGGAGAAAAGTCGTCGTCCTCGTCGTCGTCGGGGATAAAAATACCGTAAGAAACGGACCGGACGAGACGAAGAAGAAGAAGAGAACAGACGACAAGTGGCAAATGCCGATCAAAGAGAGACAGAGAGAGAGGGGGGGTAGAGAGAGAAAGTCAAAGGCGAAGACGTCAAGTCCCCACGCGGATCACAGAAGGGGAGATGGGCGAAACTGGAGAAGAAGAGACGAAGAAGAAGTCGAGAAAGAGGACGAAGAGGAGACGGGCCCATCAAGAGTCGAGAATCAAGACATGGCGGAGCGAGCGAACGGACGGGAAGCGGACGGGAAGCACAGATTGAAACATCGAATAGCAGGGAGTCCCTAGCGAGAAAGGAAGCAGAGGCGAAGAGGCAAGTCGAGATGGGATGAGACTTGAGAGAGGCTCATGGATGTTCCGTCGTCTCGGCCCACGCTATGCGCTTGTGGACAACAGCCCGTTGGACCCGCGGAACAAGCGCTCGCTCGAGGACTCGCTCTGGGCCTCGTTAGCAGTGAAAATGCACTGTAAACATTGATAGCAGCCAGCGGCAATGTACATGGACGGGGGTGGAAAGACTGTCCGTGTGTCGCAGGTTGATTGTTCAGGGGCTGTGTTGGTGTTGGTACGAAGTACAGACGCTGATAGCACACAGAGGAGAGAGAGACTGGAGTCATGATAGGTACTACCTACTGCATGGATGATGAGTGGTGGATGGGGCAGTGTGTCACAGCAGCGCCCCCTTGCTGCACAGCATCTATCTATAACCAGCACTAAGCAGACAAAGAAAGAAGAAGGATTATACGTATCCAATGATACTGTTTTTGACGCCTTCAACACAGTTTGCTCTTAACCTGTCAGAGTCCAAGAAGAGGTCTCTACGCGCAAATCTCTTAGCTCCCTTGCAGCGCAAGAGCCTTTAGGGGAACCTTAGGGACCTTAGGGGAATCTTAGCGCAGTTTCATATTCGGCCGCCGTCCCGAGGCTTGGGGATTCGAAACCGTTAAACGAGACCTGTCGAGGCTTGTGGGCCAATCAACCAAAGGGGGACTCGGGCCTACCCGTTGAAATTCTGACCTTGACCACCACTTCGCTCTTCTCCCCACTGCAGTCATGATCAATAAGTAAGGTAGGTGCCTACAGCACTGTACCATCATGGTCCATGGAGATACAGCTTAAAGTTATCCATCTCGGCGTCAATCAGAATGTGTAAGTATCCGTACCATCAAAAAGTTCCCAACTATCGTTTCTGTGACATCCAATGTTAGTACTGTACAACATTTGTACGACATGACATCACCCACGAGCCAAGGATCCCAGCGAAAACCCTCAAGACCCGCCCCACGAGCCCCGGCCAACAAGCAAACACCACGCATCCGCATCCTTCGCTGTTGGCACGCAAATTGCACCAACCATCATCCCCAGGACCAACTCCCCAGATCCACGCCGTGGCCATCGAGAGTGTGCGACGCAACCCATGGGAATCTGCAGTGTTGATGCCGACGCAACCTGATCTATCACGAAACCCCACCCGCGTCTTCGCCGAGAGAATAAACCCCGTCTTTCACTTCGCACTTCGTGGTCAAGGCCAGACGAGGATCGGCCGCTGGGGTCTAATTTGATAGAGTCCGATATTAAGTGGAAACTCATCGGCCCTGCCTGGGGACGACGGGCCTTCTAGATGGTCCATGTCTCACATTGAATTAGATGCTTCCGCAAGGTTCCAAGTCCAGTACTTCCTTCGTCCATATATCCAATTGCGACGACGACCACCGTGATGGACGCAATGATCATCATCCTCCCCTCTCTCCCTCCCTTCCCGCCTTATCTTGATGCATATTCCCTGTTTATGAGCTGTTCACTCTTCGCACATGCTGTCAATATCTGTCTGTCTCGTCTGCAGTGCGCCAGACAATCAATTTCCTCTTCGCCGACTCTGCATATGCCGGCAACCGCTCACACTCCACCACGTCAACTCGATACTTCTTCTTCATGCTGCATTCATCAACCCACATCAAACAACGCGCACGCACGCACCTTGATCGTATCTGCACCAAATGTCTCTGCACCGTGTCACCAATACTCGGGCACGGCTATTTCTGTAGCAAGCTTGTCTCATTATCTGCCTCGTATCCTCTCTTGGCTTCCGATGCCGAGCCCAGCACTTCCAAGGAACTGGTCTTGTACACTCCCACGACCGAATATCTTTATATCATACACGTAGAGCTACCGGCAACAGAAGGAAATATGGAGATATAGCCATGTATACGTCTCGTCACCTTCTTCACTCGTCGCCATAGATTAATCAAACACATGCAGGCGTCGTCTTCCTCGTAGGCGGGATTCCTGTCCCTTCCCGCCCCGCCGCACGTCATGAAGCAAACAGTCCAAACGGTTCAAACAGCAGTCCTCGGCCGAGCCACCATGTCCCTTTTTCCCACAACAAACGAAAGACGTCGGGTATAACGCAAACAACTCCCGTTCCCTTGAACATTCCCAATCCCTTCAAACTCCCTGTGCTTCGCCAAGATCAAAAGGAAATAAAGAAAAACCAGTAAAAGCCATTGCTGAGCCCATCTCCTCAGCGTGAAGTGAAATAACACCGTTATACTTCTGTCTCCTTTTCCTTCTATGCCTCAGTGGCCACCATCTTCGACTCCTCTCCCGGCGTTGGGCTCTGTCTGAGGGGCTCTAAGCTATGCGCCGGTTCCGCCAGAGCATCCAGCTTATGGCCGCTCGCTATACGAACGTTGCCGCGCATGCCCCGGACGATGTGCCCCGTCTCGACTCGATCCTGAAGCATCTCGTCTAGCATCTTGTTCATGTCGTCGACGCCCTTGGGCTGCTTCTTGTCCATCTTCATTTTTCGAGGACTGCTCGGCAGCTCGGGGTACGGCCCTTGTGAGAGCGGCGAGCGAGGCTCCGTCGTCGCCTCAGCTGTGTCCCGCGATCGAGCTGCGCTTCGCAGTGCCGCCAGCATCCGGTCCTTGTCGTCTAGCCTTGCTCGCAGGTCTGCAATTTCGCTGTCCTTCTCCTTAAGTACCGCGGAAACGCTGTGGTCCTCGCCAACCATGATACTCTTGTTAGGTGCCGCGAAGCCCACCGAAGCTCGTGACGAGCTTGCCCTCCGCGCCTGCAAGAGTCGTTTCTCGAGCGTCGCAATGTATCGGTTCTTGTCCACAAGATCAGCTTGTAGCGCGCGGTTTTGTGTCGTCAACGAGGCCGTTCCATCCCCGAATTCGCCGACACTGTCGTCTTCCACCTCTGTAGGTTCCTCCCCCGAGGAAACTCTTTTGCCGCCACCGTTTGATCGTCGCCCGATTGTTGATGAAGCCGATGTTGTCGAAGATGTTCGCTCAATTAACGACTTGCCGCCATTCGAAGTCGCCACCGATGAGCGAATCGAAGCTGGCAGCGATATCTGCGAGAATCTGCCATATTGTCCCAGGGAGCTTATCGACCCGTTCGAATTCACTCCAATCGATTTAGAGCTGAGAATGAGGCGATTCAGGTGGTCGATCCGCTCCTTGAGCGCCGTTCGTGCCAGTTGCATCTCGAGAATCTGCTCCTCGTGTCGCTCTGCAGCCTCCACCTCCCTTGCCTTCTCTTCCTCGTCGTTTTGAACCTTCTCCTCCTCTCCATCATCCTGTCCCTTATTCTTGGCTTGGGTATTTAGTTGCTGTTTTAGTTCGAGAATCTCCATCCGATAGCGTTCCAGCAAAACCCTCGCACCTCCGTCCCCGCCACCACCGAGAGCCTCTTCTGCTCTCTTCGCATGACTGACAATATTATTCTTCGCTCTCGAGGCGAACTTCATCGTGTTGATGGTTTCTGCTGTGTGGCTGTTTGCTGTTGCTGCGCTACCAGCAGCACCAATTTGGATGGTACACAGAATACTGACGAGTGAGTTTCCGGAAAGAGCGCCTTGAAGAAGTCGAGTGAGCTTGCTATCACGGTAGGGCAAATGCTTCCCTTCCTTGTCTCCACCTTTAGCTTCCTTTTCTTTCCACTCCGAAAGCTTCGCAATGACAGTCCCTAGTGTGAGCAAACTCTTGTTGATATGCGCTCCCTCTTGCCTGCGCTCTTTTGATTCAGCAGCCTTTTCCGAGCCCGCCAGATCAATTAGGCTGAGGGTTGAGACACGTACGCCACCTGGAGGGAGTCCAGATCGTTTGTTGCTGTTACCGGCACTTCCCCCTGGTATCCGCTCCCGGCTCTCCACGACAATCTGCACGACAGCGTGACTTCGAGAACTCCGAGCATTGAACTGAGTGCTAGCGGTTCGCCGGGCCTGATCTCCCCGAGCGATTACGCGCAACAGCTGGGTTGGACTTTGCACAATCTCCTCCTTCAGAGGGGTAGCGTAGACACCCCTCTTGCTGTCTTCTCGCAGCTTGATTTCGTCTTGTGGCCCACCGCCTCCCACGCCGGTCATATTTAGGAGATCGTGAATCTTTTCGTTATAGATTTCGAGGTAGCTGACCCGCAGCAAGAATTCCCGGGATGGTGTTTCTCGGATGTAGGAGAAAATGTCGGTGATAGCAAGGGGAATAACACCCGGTGATGAGGCTGTTCCTTGCATCGAGAACGTCTTGCCTGTACCCGTCATACCGTATGCGAAAACGGTACCATGATACCCCTCCATGACTCGTCGAACCAGACGCTTCGCGATATGATCGTATACTCGGGAGTTGTTGTCGTGAGTCGCGAAGACATTGTCTATCAAACAGAGTTAGCATTGCATTTAGCGCGTTTTATTTTACGGGGTTCAAGTCTATACCATAGAAGTGGTCTCCTCCGTCCTTTCCTCTATATGAGATAAGATTCTTTCGTCCGTCAACCATCCACTCGCCATCCGGGTGAGCGTGATCGGCATTTGCGTCTGGTCGAACGCGAACGCTCACCAGAACATTGCCTTTGCCATCGGGTTTTGACGCTCGTTTGTCGGCCGAGGAATCAGACCTCTGTGTTGAACCATCCACAGGGTCATCGTAGGTAGTATTGGATGTTGAATACGAATCCTGAGCTGAAGAGCTACGACTTTGGGGTGGTGAAGCGACACTGATCAAGCCATCAGACATGCGGACGCTCGTTATCGACTTTCCTTCTGCGCTGCCGTTGAGGAAGCTTGGAGTACTTGAGCCGAATGTACTGTATATCAAGTCCTTTGAAGTTGTTGATTTCCTTGCTGGTCTGGGTTTGCCACTCGCCAGTGGACTAGGCGGTATGCTGCTTCCTCGAGTATCACCACGCGGCGGTTGGGGAAACGAGTTAATGCTAACGCTCTTCCTGATGGTCTTCCCAGCAGCGTTGACAGCTACTCCAAGCTTGGGTTGCGGAAGTGCCGTCATTGGGGCGGGGCTTGGAGGCAACATGCTCGCTGTTGAAGGTGCTCTCAAGCCAGATCTGGGTGTGCCTGGTGCTGACCTGGTTCCACTGAGGGTCGGGATGTTTCCAGTGCTCTTACGAGTTTTGTTCATAGGGAGTGCAGGTAGAGCCATGTTGGGTGGCCCAAGAGATGGCCGCGAGGGCCGTGGCAGCGTGGCGGCCATGTTTTCTGATACACAAGGGAAAATTCCAAAGGAGGGGATGCTCGCGAATCCGGGCTGGGAGACCTGCTGCGAGGTTTATTTCTGCCCTGACACTGTTGGGCTGTCCATCAACCCAAGCACTATGGCCAAGTAAGTGAATGCGTCACAACTATGCTTTGCCGTGGAGCAAGGCCTTGGAGCGGAATCGATAGCGCCCGGGGATGGTAACTGGTCTGGTGTAACAGATCAAGGGAGATGCGGGCGATAGTCGGCGCGTTCGTTATGCGACGCGGGCGAAGCTGATAATTCTCGTAACGGACCGCTCGCCTAGTGGATGAGAAGGTCAGCCGACATTGGACATTCCCGAAATTGGTCGCGAAGATGGCACAGGCAACGGTGCGAATTCAGGTCGAATAGGGAGATGGAAGGAGGAGAGAGTGACGACATACAAGATTAAGCAAGGGATGAAGTCTCAACATGCAACGAGAGATCCAAAAGGGGGCGTTGGAAGGGGTCCTATCCGAAGGAGTCGGAGGAGTCGCAGCTGAAGACGAGACAGGATGTTTCCCCCTCACACCAAAAGCAAGGACGCACAAAGACAAGCAAGCGAGTCCTTGTCAGGAAGCGGTGGTAAAGGCAGCTAGGAGCTAGCGTAACAGGCGGTTCCTTCGCTCTCGTCACTAAGGGCACGGTGACGATGTCGGCCAGGTCTGATCTGTCAGGGACGGGCGGAATGGCGTTGGTTGGGTGTCGAAGTCAAAATCGAGGTCGACGATGCTCGGGCGCAGTGCAGAAAGTGCAGTCTTTGCAGGTTTCAAGGCCGGGGACCAGGAAGACAATTGACAACTGTCTCTGTCTATCTCCTGGCTTCGGCTTTGTGTTTGGCTTTGTCTAGCTAAGGTAGGCGACGGATAGGCTTGTTTGCGGTGACAAATTCGCCGGTCGATGCTAGTGCTGGAGATGATGTCGAAGTGGGGAGAGGCGCCGGAGGGGGATGAGAGTCAGAAAAATGTATGGATGTCTGAGGCGTGACTCTGGACTGTGGGCGTCGAGCGCGAGGCGTACGCGGGCTGGCAAATGGACAAATGGGTGGGAATCTAGGTGGAAATTCCCCACAGCGGTCGCTGGATCTGGCGGTGGCGTGACGCCTTGGGGATCAAAACGTGTTAGAGGCGTATAATGAGAGGACGGAAGGAATGTGCAAAGGAGCGACTGGAGCACGATGAACGATGAGCGGTTCAGATAACGAGAAGAAAGAGACGAAAGAAGACGCCGGTGCAAAGGCTGTTGAGGAAGTTTCTCTTTCCCAACGAGAGGCTTGCGGTTAGCGGTGCGATGGATGGTGTAGTCTAACATGGTACCTGGGCTGTACAGTCGCTTTTGGCAACCTTGAACTAGACCCCTAGAACCGATGAACAGTCCGTTCCCAGCCAGCAAGCCAGGTCTTCCAAGCAAGCTGGTTAGACGTTTCAAGTTGGGCGCAAAAAAGGTCAGTGTAATTACGGTAATTACGATATGCAGGCCGGGTGCCTCTGCAACTGGCTTGGACGGACCGGGGGCGGGGCCGGGGAGCCTGCCAAGGGATCCCTGTAAGACCCCTGTAATAATCCTCGAGTCCACTGAAAACATCCGACTGAGCAGCACTCTCAAGCCCTCCAGCTCCTCCTCGCCCGCCTTGAGCGACTTGAGCGACCAGCAGCCCGCACTGAGACCATCGATCGGCGCTGGAGGCCCACGGGTGGAAGCCACTGCTAGGCCCAGGCCAGGCGCTGAACCATGTGCTACGCTTGGGGGTTAGTGGCACGCTACCTTCTAAAGACTACATGTAAGTGGACTAAAGTCAGTGGCCCGAGTGGAGTGCAGTGGCAGGTCCGGGGCCTCTTCCTCGAGCAGTGGGGGCACCGGCCTACCTTAAGGTACACACTATGGTACTCGGTGGGCATCACCTCAAAGACGGGACGGCACGGACACTGCCAGTGGAAAGTGGAAAGCGCGTCTACGAGCCTTCAGTTCCTCCTTCCTTCTGTCAATAACTATCAGATCCCGTTTCTTCAACTGCCAAATCTCATACTCAACTCTCTATCTTAATCAACCAGAGCTACAAAACAGCAACTCAACTATGCACCAAACTCCACACGTTCGCCCGCCCTGTCCGTCCCTATTCCGATCCGATGCAGTCTCCCTTGCTCCCGTCACCTCTCTTCTCGTTTTCCCTCGGCCCCTCCCCTTGCGGCCGTTCCCGTGTCATTTGATGGGCCAGTCGGGCTATGTCTTGGTTCAGATCGTCACGACGTCGCCCCTCTCCCCCCTACAGTAGCTGATATTTACACAACCATCACGGATCGAGCTCATCAAGGACCCCTTTCCCTTTACGGCTAGGTTCAATGAAAGTTTCCTTCCGGTCATCGACATCAGAACTCGGGATTCGACAACAAGCATACACTTGTGCCTCGGCCTCGTCAACAATAGCCTCGCCCATCACACGCTAGTTACTGTTCTTTGACCAGGTCGAGCTCAGCCAGCCACAGATCCTCCTCTACCAAGTACATGTAGTCAGCAATTCTGTAGCCAGTAGGTACTCTCACGGATGAGAGCAGTTTCTGTACGATTACAGAATCCCATCACAGAAAAAGTACGAATAATCGCCTTCGTACGCAACGCCCCTGTGCCTACATGGCCACCTCTGTACGAATAAGTACAGAGTATCGGCATGCATCATGGCCCTTGCGTCAACGGACCTGCGGAGAAGACGGCAATGCATAAGCAAGGGACGGAGAGTGGACATACACCCATTGCACATTTGCATCCCTGTGCTGCCTGACGTTGCAGCCTTTGAGACCAATCTAACGGACGATGGACTGGCGCGGCGGACGCAGGTACTCCCGGTGTCAAGTGTCACTGTCAAACAGCCGCTCTCGCGAACCCCATGGGCGGACACCCACCACCTCGAAGCATGATAATGATGAGGAGACCATGAAGTCGATAACGGGATTTGCGGGACAGAAAAAAACACTGGCAACAAGAGAAATCATTTCGGCCATGTCTCTCACATGGCAGTCTGCGGTTGTCCAGACAGCGCCACCGCCGCCATGTCACTCCTGTGGCCGCCACCTCGTGCTAACCATTGGACGCGATGGCTCAGGGCCGGTCCATCCAGGAGATATGCTATTACTCTCTCTCATCACTTCCGAGCTTCCTCGTCGCGTCCTCAAATCGCGTCCCAGCAAGTGCTGGCCATGGTGTGGCCGTCATCTTTACTTGTGGGAGCCCCTATCTTCAATCACATCTTTGATCACACCTCGAGTCACATCCCAAGTGACTCGGCGACCAACGCTTGTGGGTCACGGACCTAGGGTCCTCGAATCCCAGCCTTGAGGTCATCGGGGAGATGTCGACACTTACCATATCTGGCCATCTCCAACGTCGACCTACTGCACAGCAAGTGGCTACTGCAAGGCACCCGGTGCTCTCTCCTTTCCACGCGATATGCAGCCTGCAAGTGGCACGAGTAAATGGCAAATAATGGGTTCCAATACCAACGATCGGCATCATCGCTTCCACACGGGAGTTACCCGACACTCAGACCAGCCGTCTCTAGCGTGAGGAGCTGCGATCGACCATCTAAAATCCTTCTCCAAGTCTAGGTCAGAGCTGATACCATCGACGAAGGCTCGTGGTCCCAGTTGTCGAGATGGCTCATCTCTGTAACGTTCGGTCATCTTCCTTTCAATGTTATACTCTAGGAACTGGGCATTGATGTCGATATTACTATAAGTCATTGTACCAGACTTTCTTATATTCGGTAAATTCCAAACGATCCATCAAGCGGCTCTGTGGCGGCGGAAAACCGATGGTTTTCTCAAATACCCCTGACAGTCATCTCCAACCTAGTGGTCCACCCCTACATGGATGATCACTTTGTTCGCTTGTTGACCAGCCGGCCACCAGATACTGCGCTCTGCTAGCAAGCATCCTGTGCTGCTGCGCAAATCTCCGCATCAGTGCGCCCGCGATCTCAAAACTGCCGGCTCAACTGGGTGATGTTATGAGGCGATTTGAACGGCGTGAGGTCAACGACTATCAAACAACAAGGCTGAGCGCCGCCCTGGGATAACCCTGCCAGCTAGTCGCGCTTGCTTTTTCGTTCTCACCGGCGTCGTTTTGAAGTTCGTGCGCTGCCGCTTTACGCGACTAACATAGCGCGTTCTTCCACGTTGTCCGACAGAACTTCAATCGACATACGTGATGTGTTGGGCAAACGACGGTGTTATAAACTGCCTGCCTTAACGCAGCTTCGCATGAAAACCATCTCCTTGTTCCCGAAGGACAACGACAGCGGGACTTCTGACCATTTGCCGTTTCGTGTTCAACTTGTAGACCTCACCGCAGGCCTTTCGAACAAACCTCATGACGTTTCTTCGGGCTCACTCACTTCGGCGTATTTCAAGCGCAATTGAGCGCTCATGGAACCGCGTCGTTTGTTGTACGTACATCGCACGGAATACGATCCTCAATCTACAGCCCATTTTTGTCAGCAGGGGTGGCCGGAGGACTGGGATCATCAACAGTTCCAACTGAACCTCACAAGCGCAAACGAGGGGTTCCCCGGGGTAGCGACCCACACGGCTGCTTGCAGCTCTCCTCGGTGTGGTCAACCCCTATCCACGGATATCGCTTGATAAGGTACGAGGCGTTCTTTACTTTTGCTTCGTTCATCACCAGACTAAGGCGACTGTTGGTTTGCACGAGTTCCTAAACAGTCAGGATGTTGATCCTACGACTTCAATCCACTTACGCGAGGCAAACTATATCTTGGCCCCTTTTCACATCAAACATCCCCATGGCCTGGTTGAACCACCGTAGCGGGTTGGGCAATCTGGTGCGCCGGAGTCGATATTTAGAGTCTTTCCCTGACTCTATGCTGTGATACCCAAGGCTCTGATCGGCAGGTCAAATTGTTTAGTGCTGCAAGCTGGATTTCAGCCAGAACCTGTTACGATGCCTGGCCATGGTTATGATTGGTTGCGTATAGCTAGATTCAGCGTCTTGCGTGCGACTAGACATTTCCCCGTGCGAATAATAAGTTTCATAAATAGTAGCCAAGTTCAGTTTCCGTCAACAACATCCACTTCTGGCTCAATGTATGAAGTACGAATAACTACTACTATTAGTTACCTTACCTACCTTAAGTACTTAGACTAAATTCAACTTCCATTGTTAGGCAGGACAAGTCTCGGTTCTGCGAGAGTCACTCACAAAGGTTAACCAAATGCTAACGCCATTTTGAACGATTCACTTCAAAGAGGTAAAGCTATATCCTACTTTCCACTCACCTTCCTGACAGTTTTTCTAACAACTTCAAACTTCTCGGCGGCAATGGGGCTGCCCAGTGTTATAGAAGGGCGGGCCAGTTGGCTCCCAAGCTGTAACTTGACTTCTCGCATCTTTCGTCAGCATTCTCATTATGGACAGCTTCGAGGCAGCCATACAAAACCTCGAAGGAGTACGAATCTCTTATTGACGGGATTTATCTCCTTGCAGACACTTTGTACCACCTCCAAAGCATCGACCCGTGTGAAATGTCGTAGAATTTGAGCACCGAATCAGTCAACTAGGCTTAACTCAGTCATTGTCAAGGTCCAGCGGGTTGACCACATTGGATGCTTCATGATTGTCAGCTTTGTAAATCTAACTTTATAACTTTAATAAGGTATATTTCCTTCTTCGAAGGCTTCACGAACACGCATAAAGAGTCTATAACTCGCCTTTCCCTCTCCAACCCGATCCATCTTCTCTCACTCATCCTCCCAGAGCCCTCACTCCCCTCCCAACACTCCCCGTCTCAAACACATCCACCACCCCCAACCCAACCGCCTCACCAAGCACCCACTCCCACTCGACGCCCCAAAACTCCCTCCACCGCAAGCCGTACAGCCCG
>JAANBC010000600.1:0-18332 GCA_014621405.1 Stylonectria norvegica | reverse complement strand
CCACGTCGTCCGCATCTTCGACCTGCGCAAGGCCGCTGAGCGCGAACATGGGCCCAGCCCCGATGTCCCTGGCGTCGAGAACGTCTGGTTCGACCAGCAGGGCCAGTACCCGGCGCCGCAGCTCGCCGACTTTGCGACGGGAGATGGTAGCGAGGCCTGGCGAAGACAGTATCTCATCGTTGCAAACGTCTATAAACCTACCATTCGCGCCGTGCTGGAGCATGTCCGCGACCGCCCGACGGAGCCATTCCTGTTTCACTGCACAGGTACGTTCAAGATGCAGAAATCCAACTCTGAAGCTTGATGTTTCCTCTCACTAACACCCTCCTTCTACCTCACAGCTGGTCGCGACCGCACCGGCGTCGTCGCAGGCCTCCTCCAAAGCCTAGCGGGCACAGCAGCCGACGACGTGGTCCTCGACTTCATGCTCTCGCGGATAGGCACAGAGCCGGCGCGCGAGAAGCTGACGGCCTTTGCCATGGCCAGCGTGGGCATCGACGACCCGGAGGCGCCCGGCTTCAGCAACCTCGTCAACCTGCGGCCGTCGAGCTGGCAGGCCTTCCTCGACGGGCTGAGGGATGAATACGGCGGCTGGGATGGGTACGTCACCAAGGGCTTGGGATTCTCTGCGGCGGACTTGGCGAGCATCAAGGTGAATCTTCGGGCGTAGGATGTTGGAGGGAGGTAGGGAGGGATGGGAAAGGGGATGTGCGGTGGTGAGCTAGCGGCACGTCATCTAGTACAGAATTCCATCTCCCGCTACGTATAAACCATAAAACCATAAATGTAAAAATAGACATACTTTGAACTTGGATTTCAACCATCACTACGTTTTCACTGTACGACTGCGACAACAGTACACAGCATCAAGCCACCCTCTCCGCGATCTCTCCCAAAAACATGCCAACACCGTCATAAAATCCCCTCAACCCCTTTGCCCAGTTTCCTACGTGCACATCCTCAAACCCTCTGACGTTATCCTTCCAGATCTTCACTCCAAGCACCCGACCGATGACATCACCCCCACGCGGCACGCGCCCACGAGGACCCTGCATAGCAGCGGGCCCCACCGAGAATCCACCAATGGGCATCCCTGCGCCACGGCGCCGGTGACGTCTCCAGCCACAGGTGGCAGGTTTTAACCGTTTTATGGTGGTGATGATCGGCGTTGCATCGCGAACTCTGGGGCTGGAGAGATGGCATCATGGCGAAAACAGATGGACGGGGGGGGGGGGGCGTCATGGGTTGGGGGATGTTGGATGCTTTTACGAGGGCTGATGATAGTAATACTGACTTCCAGGTTTTTGTAGAGAGATGCGCTGTGTATATATATGTCCCTCCTGGTTGGAGGTGAATATATCTAAACACCACAACATCATCACCACACAAGTTTACAGCCACAAGCTCACTACAACTACTTTGACTCTTACTACTACCATTACAGCTACAACTACTTCCACATTCTCGCAAACAAACACAACCACTCACAAACATGCCTCTCACCCACTCCACCCGCCACCACGCCACCACAGCCCCCAAACGCCGCGGCCTCTTCAACCGTCGCGCCGCCCGCGCGCCCGTAGCCCGTCAACAGCGCACAACTGTAACCACTACAACAACGACGACGACGCCCGTCGCGCCCCGTCGTCGCGGCCTCTTCGGCAACCGGCGCGCCGCTCCCGTGGCAGCGCACCACCACCACCAGCGCAAGCCCACCATGAAAGACAAGGTCAGCGGCGCTCTGCTGAAGCTCAAGGGCAGCTTGACGCGCCGCCCTGGTGTTAAGGCTGCGGGCACTCGCCGCATGCATGGTACTGATGGTCGTGGATCTCGTCGTGCTGCTCGTATCTAGATGGGTGCTCGGATGTATGGTTAGCAGGCGAGAATTTGCGAGCCTGTAATTTTATGACAGGAAAGGAATTGTTGACACGATGACGCGGATGGCGTTGGATCTGGATTACTCATGTACGACTGCAACTGCGATACCCTTATTCTTTTGGTTTTAAAGATAGATATTTATTACATCGCTCTATAAGAAACTACCAGGAGGCTCAATGCCTCGAAATCGTGTCGCCAGCGACTTCTATTATTATACTCTTGCAATGTAAAACATGATCCTTGAGTATAGATCTTGTTTACCGACATCCGTACAAACCCCATATCCCTGATTCGTAACCACACCCATGTTTGAAACGTTTTCAGCATGTGGCCCTGACCCGATACGCTTCATGCCCATCGAGCCTGAAGTTATCTCTCTTTCCTAGAATGTTCCAATGGTGAAACCTGGCCGAGTGTTCCCCTTCAACTAGCCTTCCACAACTCCAGGCTTCCCCAGTCGGCACTCAGTGCAGCTCGTCCGTGTCATCTGCGTGTGCCACGGCAGGTCGATACGGTGGGGCGAGTCGTATCTCTGCTCGAAGCTTGACCGAGTTTTCGATTGGCCGAGGGATTCGCGTTAGCTGTATGGTCGACGCGGAAGAGAGTGGTCGAGACTGTGCTTTTCGGGGGGTCGAGTTGACCACGTCCTCAATGTTTGAAGTAGAAAGGCGGTTAGATATCGACCGCTTCTTGTCTCCTGCGGTCAAAGGCGGAGTGGCCGCCAGATAGCTGCTGGCTAACTCGTCCAGCTCATTCTGTTTGGCACCAGAGACCTTGAGATGCGTGTACTTGCGGAGAGCCATCTCCAAGTCCTCCAGAGCCTCCTTGCTGGGCGATGGATGCTTCTTCATTCTCTTAGGCCCATTTGCATCGCCGTCCTGTATTTCTTCGATCGAGTTGTTCCGTGTCCGTCTCACAGGATCGGCTAGCCTGTGGCTCGCTTTCATGGCAATCAGCCCAAGAGGTTTGGCTGGCGTAAAATGCTCCTTTCCCAGCCTGAGGGCAACGCCATCCAATAGAGGATCGACCTCTGCTCTCATCCTGGCATTCTTCTTCGCAGTTGGGCTTTTGTCAGGACTTGTGGACGATATCCTCTCGACTCGAATCCGAGGAGTCGATGATCCGGCGGGCGTCGCGCTCAAGATCCTATCTGCGATGTCATTGTCGAATCCTTTCTCAGACTCAAAAGGGTTGCAAGGAAGCGGTGGAATAGTACTACACTCGCTGCTGGTCCCCGACTTCAGTCGACTTTCGAAAATTGTGGCAGTACGAGGCGATGCGCCTTCAGCGAAGGGGTCATCCATCGACTTTCCACTCTTCAAAGACTTTCCATCATCGGCGACAGGCTTGCGAACAACCTGGCCCCCAACGATCTTCTGTACCTTCTTCTTATTGAGGTTGTCTCCTTCATTAAGCCGGATCTCTATGGTGCTTATGGGGGACTCGTTCGCAGAGGAAGGACTGTGCGTGGGAGTATCTGTTTGGGTTAGCCCCTGGATTTTCTCATCTGGTTTTGGAAGTTGCCCACGAGATTTGAAGTCTTGCAGAGAAGACTTGGAATGTAAACGATCCCACGCATTGGAAACCTTGGCAAACACCTTCGATGGCACTATGCGGGTGAACTTTGCCGCCGAGGAGGTCACGTTCTGTGTAGATGAAGGCTTCAAGGCATTCGTAGCCGCCAGCATAGCGTTGACTTTCTGGTTGATCGCGTCGGCGTCGGAAGGTTCCCTAGGGATAACACTTGGTTGTGTCGACGGCTTTCGGGGGACATTCCCATCGACAGAACAGAGTGGGACGGACGAGGACGTCTTGATGCTACCTGTTGGGTGATACTTGAGAGGGTCTAGCAACTCCGTTTTAGACTGGGGAAGTGGTCGAAGTAATCCAGACTCCTTTCGTCTCCAAGAAGAATCTGTTCGTGGCCGAGTGTTTGAAGTTCTCTTGGACGCCTTTCCGGCGACTCTTGGCGAATGTTTTTCAATCCGCGAGGCTCGGGGACGGGCGTCAGGGGAAGTGGTCAACTTCTCGATCAAGGGCGAGAAACTGATGGGAGGTAGAACTGGGTAGCCTAACTTCTCTGGGGTGTTCTGTTGGCTAACTGCTGCGTCTCCTTTCGGGGCTTGGACTGGTGTCTCCTGCAAGGTTGGGGCCAAGGCTTTGTCTTGAAGACTCGAAGTAGAGTCCAGCAGGCGGCTCGCCATCTCATCGATGCGATCGGCATGATCACTTCGCTTGCGTGGGGTGCATCTGGAAGCCTCGCTGGCAGCAGAGATGGAAAGGGCGAGAGGTTCTATACGAGTTAGTGTGATGGCTCGCTCGTTAGGGAGTGGCACCATCACTGCACCCGGTTTCTTGGCATGAAGCGAATCGGTGAGGTGCTTCTGGCGACGACGGGACCCCAAGGATCTGAGCAAACTTCTCTTCTTCCCGTATGTGAGAGTGGCCGATGCCATTGCGAGCATTAGAGAACAAAACGAGTGACTAAAAAGAACGAGTGACGAGAAACAACGAGTGAATAAACGAGTGGATAACCGAGTAGATAAACGAGTGGATTGGGAGAAGTTGACAAAACTGAGAAAGAGTTGTGACTGCAGCGGTCAGATATTGCAGAAGTCTCAAGTATCGTTAGAGTTTTCGCAGTGAATCAGAAAGTGAACAAAAGCTGATCCGTGGGGCGAAATCCCCCTCACGGCCGGCCACCAGGGTCGTCGTAGCGGCTTGGAAGTGAAGAGAGGAGTTTCTTGACTTGACGACGATGCATCAGCGATGTTCCAGCTCGGAGCCGGCGAGAGTTGGTGGGCGATGGCCAGAAGATGTTTCGCGAGCACGAGGAGGAGGAGGAAAAGAAGAGCTCACAAGATGGCTTTAGTAAGCTTGGCAGGTTTTGCTGGATGCTTCACCGTAGAGCGAGCTCGGAGGGAGTGGCAGCCAGGTGACCAAGGAAGGAGCAAAATGTTGGTCTCGGGACTAAGTGTTGCAGCTGTCAGGCTCCGACAATGACTCCGAGGTCAGCTGGAGCAACGAGGACGTATGTAAAGAAAATGCAGCTATCTGGTTTTTGATATAACAGGAATACCTTATGTTGCCTTGGTTAATACTTTTCTTCCATATGTCGCCACGCGAAACAAATTCGAGAGTTGCCCCAAGTGTATCGTGTAAGGGGAGGTGTAAGGAGTGCGAAGACAAAGCGACTTTGGCCAGCAAATATCGATCCAGAGTAAGTATGTCAGATTAATCCAGACCAAACAGCTCACTGTATAGCTGTCGACCACTCAACCAACAAAGGGTGAGAAAGGAAAATAAATCCATCCCCTAAAGGCCCCCCTAGCATCTATACTCGTTGGAAGACTGCGCCGTGAACCACACAACACTGCCGTCCCACCCCAGATCTCGACCGATCCTCACTGAATGCTACGGCAACAACGTCAAGATGTGCTACTGTAAACCACACACAACTAACTCCTCAGAGCCGTTGGTCGTTACACCGCACCTCATGTTCGAGATCTGGCCCCTTCTCCTGGCGCCTGCGCGACCACTTCTCGTGTTGCACGTCGCCGAAGGCGTCGAGTATTGACTGTCTGGGTTCGATGAAACAGCATTTGCCTGACTATTAGGGAAGAGATTGGGATCTCCAAAAGTAATGTTGGCGATTCAGGGTCTCGGATGGCGCACTGCATTGGCTTCCAGGTCTGTTGGGCGACGAGCAGCTATTGTATCGACTTGTCATTGCTAAAGCAGGCGTAGATCGCGAACCCGGAGATATTGGACCTCAAGCTACTTGACTAGAGGTAACTGCAGACATATGACATTCATGGTTTGCACTTGTTGCCTACCCGTCAACCGTGTCAGCTTCCTTTGTTGTTTCTATTCAAATTGAAGAATAGCCACCTACCTGTTACTTCTCGTTACGTCGAACGGCATTCACTGACTTCCGAGATGGTCCATCTCGGGCCTCATCACACTCGTGAAGAGCTGCAGAGGACTGTTTGCCATTTCCACAAAGCCACCTCTCGAGCATGAACATTCTATCGCTGCAGCCATGTGACTCCCCTCCTCCAGCATTGGCACCCACGGTTATGCACACTGGTCGTAGACTCATGATCCGCACTGATCCGGGCAGTGAGACCTGCTCCTCTACACCACCACGCAATGTCCCTCCCAAATCCAAATCATACCAGAATGGTAAAAGCAGCCGATAGGGCTTCAATCAATGTCTCGTTTGTGCGACCCATCAACCCAGCTCTGATGACGATGCTGTACGCTACCTTATGGATACCTGCGTGAGGCTGCGTCGTTGTCATCACAGGCCACAGGCGGCGCTCGGCACGCGGCACGTGACCCGGCGGCATGCAGCGTGGTTTCAACGACTTGTGGCGCAACCCAGCGTCGAGACCC
Organism: Stylonectria norvegica; assembly: GCA_014621405.1. NCBI lineage: Eukaryota > Fungi > Ascomycota > Sordariomycetes > Hypocreales > Nectriaceae > Stylonectria > Stylonectria norvegica. The sequence continues at coordinate 12,056 of JAANBC010000600.1, read as the reverse complement.
CGGCAGCCGGGAAGCCCTGTGGCGCGATTTTACATCATAGTGAGCTCTCGACATGTTCCAAAAATTTCCCTTCCCTTGAGCTCCCCCGTCCAAGGTTCCTGAGACGACAAGCGACTTCGCTGACCCTGTCACGCTGAGCGAAATTCGACAGAGGCTATAAGGGTGTGCTTCGCTGCCTCGATTGCTGCACGACTTGCTCCAGGCAAATTCCCCCGTTCCCCGACTGCTCCGGACTTCCTTCGCCACTTGTACGAATCCCGAAGGCCATCGCAGGCACTCCCCGCGTCCGAAACCCCGACGAGATCAGCCGACTGAATCAGTTCCCCCCTAAAGACGGCCGTACTGGGAGAGTAGGGTGGCTCGTGGACGATTGGACCTGGGATTGTTTTCTAGGCGACGCAAGTTTCGAACAACCGGGAAACAATGTTGCGACAGCCTATCCGAGGCGTGCGGATGCCCCCGAGGTTCTTCAACCAGCCGACCCAGCCAGCGGCATGGAACGGAGCCTGGCGTAGGCTCTTTACATCACAGACCGGGACGAAGCTACCAGCTCAGCTATGGCGGCAGCGAGTAGCCCCGTTTGAGGGCATGCTGTCGAGTCTACGCGGTGGCCAAAGTCTACCAAGCCACGCAACAGCCCAAGGGGCGCTTCGAGGGGCCTTACGGCGCGGCTTCCGCTTCTCTGCGCGGCGCAAGGCGGCCAAGCCTACGCCAGACGCCGCGGCAAGCACAGAGCCGACATCCCTGACTGCTAGGCTGAAGAAGCTCTCCAAGGAGTATGGCTGGGTGACGGTGGGCGTGTACTTTGCGCTGAGCGTCCTAGACTTCCCATTTTGCTTTGCCCTTGTGAGGATAGTCGGGGTGGAGACGATCGGTAAGATGATCCCCAGCTACAGATCTACATCCGCACCGATCACGGGCTCCCTGATGGCTAACGCGTGCCGGGTTGGCGGGTGTTCTTAGGCAAGATCGAGCACTATATTCTCTCCGGGATCAAGCAGGTTATCCCTGAGTCAGTGCAAGAGTCCTGGCGCAACTATTGGTCGTCTGTCAAGGACGCCGAGACGGAGACTCTTGGCGACGATGGCGAGATCAGCGAAAAGGTTGAGATGGTTGGCTGGGGTGTTGAAAAGGCCGAGGAGCGCAATCGCGAAGAAGCCAGTAAGTGCACCGGGGAGACGGTCAAGTTGACGAACTAAGTTAGGAATGTGGGAGAAACTGACGAAGAGCGCACAGGTCTAGCAACGCAGCTGGCGCTTGCCTACGCTATTCACAAGAGCTTCATCTTCATCCGGGTGCCGCTAACGGCAGCACTTACGCCCAAGATTGTCAAGGTGCTTAGGTCCTGGGGTTACAACATCGGGAAGAAGCGGGTTCCCAAGGTCCCCAAGGGTCCTCTGCCTTGATGATACTGTACAATGAAGAAGGAGGCCACGAAGCATGGCAGTGGGCATGGGAGCGAGGAACGTTAGAACGACGTGCTGGACGAAGAGGACAGAAGAAATCACTCCACCCACATGACGCCATACGAATGCATAAACGCCCTCTAGGTGCGTTGCGTTGCGTTGCGTTGCATAGGTTGCGTTGCGCTGCGTTGGTTTGCGTTGCGTTGCGTTTCGCTGCGTTAGAACTGTTTAGACCATTACTGTAACATTACAAACCCTGTACGAATAATACAACACAAACTTTCATACTCGGCCACGGCGACCAGGATGTACAATATTTTGCAGCTTGCTGCAAGACTAGCAAGACGACTAACGAGACAATCTGTTCATTAGGGATTGCCTTCGTACGACAACGGCCTGGGCCTCGGAAAAGTGACCCAGATCCAGCGTCCATCGAACTCGGAACGACTCGAGGCCGGGCAAGCTTGTTGCGGAAGCGCTCTGATCAAGCACGTTCGAGCGGCACCGCAGCTACAAACTACTACTATAGTAGTAGTAGCAGTGGTAGTGGTAGTGGTAGTGGTACCTGTGTTCGATAATCACGACGTTGACGCCTGCTCCGCAAGTTACGGTCTAAGGAAATTAGTAGTTGAGTCGAGATGCAGCGGGCCCGCGACAAAAAGTGAGTTGATTTTAAATTTCGAGGCGCCGTTTTGAAGAGGGGGAGACAGGGGGGAACAAGCAAAAAGACGCGCCCTGGAAGGAAGAGTAGAAGGAAGTGGAGTTTTGGTTTGTAGCCTCTTCTGGGTTACTGCCATTATCTGTGAATACTACGTACTCACTGATGAGTCTAGTAAGTTGGGTTTAGTGCTTGGCAGGCAGCAGCAAGCGTGGTGGTAGCCTTGCCCCGGGTGCCCGGGTGCCGGAGCTACCTCGGGTTGCCCAAGTGGAGAGACTTGACCGCCGGTACAGTATTCTGGAAGCGACGGGTTTAGCATGGAAATTCCGTATTCCGTGGATCTTCCCTTACAAGCATGGATGGGTTTGGGAACAACAACAAGGGTTGTGTTGGGTAAGGTACGAATGCTAGATTATTAGTGCAGAAGAGTATTCCCGCATACTAGCAGTACTTGACGTACAGTAGCAAGATACTACGTCGTAGTCAGTCAAGCATGGCGGGCTGATAATACGCCCAATGACTCTTCCCCAATACCGAAGCTTGAATCATCAGCCTCGATGATCGAACCCTCGAAGTATCAGGATCGGCAGATTAGTTGCAGGAAGTCGTCGATGCCGCTGGCAGAGAAACGTCGTCTCATTTCCGGATCTGGCCAGGTCAAGAAGCCATCCCAATGCCACGTTGGACACTTGTTGAGCGAAACGGCAAGAAGGGGGAAATTGCCAAGCGAAGAATGACTCGACGGGAGGAGCCGTCGAGACCAGCCTCACCAACAACGGTCACGGCCACGAGGGTTGAAGGGATGCCACGGGGCAGAGGGCGCGGCGGAGGTCCTAACTCCGCGTGTCACACTGCAGCTGAAGCGCAAGATAACGTTGAGCTTTCTTGTAGCTTTCTTCTTAGTGGGCGCCTACGGAGGAGGAGAATAAGAACAAAAAGAAACAGGGCAAATTACTTGGGTACCGAACTTACGGAGGACGGGCCTACTCGGAGTACAGTACCGCCGCAGCAATACGGAACTACGGAGGAACGTCCAAGTCAACGACCAAAGGGGGCCGTTAGTGGGTTGCGTGGAATTAGAGTTTCCGTGAAGCAGCGGTGGGCAGCCCTTGGCCCTTGGGATGGCCCTTGGGATGGTGGAGTGGAAATTGCCAGAGAAGATGAGGGAGCGAATTCGTGGCAGCAGGTGACCATGTGGAAGCCACCCGGTTTTCTGAGACAGCCGTAATTGGGCATGAGGTGAGTTGAGGCAGGTCTAAAATGGTGATGATGGTTGTTGGTAACGCTGCAGCCTTCGTCTTGGTGGTGACGTAGAAGTAGAAGCTGTGACAGCTAAGCTGGAGTGATGTTCGCGAGAGGTGGGATATCCATGTGGGATGGAGAAAGAGAGGGGACTTCGGGGAGTGCAGGATGACGCAAGGCGGGGCCCACAATTCCCCGGGGCTAGGAATAGGGAAGAGATGCGGCATGTCACTGTTGCTGTCACTGTCACTGTAGTCTGTCACTGACCATATCAATGTCACTGTCAATGTCAAAACTGTCAGGGTATGCATTGCATTTGCATTTGCATTTGCATTTGCATTGTTGATGCTGGTCGATGCAGACAGGAACCAGGCTCTGACATTGACCCTCGACGTTGGCCCTGCAAATATGGAAGGGGGTGGCATTGGAGGACGAGGGAAGTGGAGGGATTGGAGATGGCCCGATGCCCGATGCCCGATGCCCGATGACCGTTGTACTAAGGGCACCTTAGGTAGGTTCACGACTAACAAGTAGAGCAAGGTAGTAGTGTAGGTACGAATAGGCGCTTTGACTATCCGAGAGCTCGGGTCCAAGAGAAAGAAAGAGGCGGTAAAGCAAGAAAAGGCCGTGATTCTTTTGACCCTACCTGAGAAGACTCTAGAAGGAAATCCTGGAGCGTAGCGTCGGCGCGCTTCTGGGCCTGACTCGGCTTCTTCCAGGCACACGTCTGCGGCTGGGCAATAAGAGGCATTAGACTTTGCGACGAAACATCTGGGTACCTTACCTACTGACTTTAGGTATCCATTGATCAAGGGGTAATAAGGGAGAGGGGAGCTCATTAGTTTTGGGGCTCGGGCCCGAAGTGACAATGATAGATGCCCGAAGCTGATGATACTACCGTTAGTAGCTGATGATTACTACAGTACATCCGCCGGACGTAGAAGAAAGCCGTCGCGGGTGTTAGTGAGGAGCCCGGTCGGTCGGTGAGCTGCAGCCTCTCGGAGGATGGAGGAGCTAGGGCGTAAGATCGTCGGCCGGACTCCAACCATGGATCCAGGGCCGAATGAATGGGCCACGACAAGAGACATGAATTGGTCTGAATACGACGATGCTGGTACATTGTGCACAGTAGTACAGGAAACTCTACCAAGGTAGCATCACACAAAGCAAGCAAGCAAGCGAGCAATCTACATACAGTAGCACATCCATACTACGAATCCAGTTTTGACCAACTCCTGCAAGTCATGGCTGCAGATGCATGGACGTCAGATGCACTCCGCGGCCGCCCGCTCTCCACTTGACTTGTTGACCGGTCTCCTCGAGCATACGTATACGTAGTTGGAATCTTATTCCGCCGACACCACGGAACGGAACATGACCGCGTAAGGGACGGAGTCTAAGACATCCATCCATGGATGGAGTAGAAAAACTCCGTAGTACAGTAATTACAGAGAACGAAGCCGTAGCCGTTGGATGCGCCCCCTGGACGAACAAAGCGCCCGAAGCCCGAGCCTGAGCCCTACGAAACAATAGGTAGGAATACGTAGCCCACCAGCTAGCAGCACTGGAACCCACCACGGCGACGAAGAAAGGAAGCGCCTACTATGTAGAAGGGGAGTAGACGCAGCGCCAGCCTTCTACAAGTAATCTACGTTTCACTTTCAGTCGGGCGATACTGTAGGTCCGCACGCCAGCCAGCCTCGTCTCCGCCGCCAGCAATAAACCAGCGCCAGCCAAAAAAGTCCAACGACTCGCGCGCGCGCGCCGCCCGGCAACAAGCCACGCCGATCGACGGGTGCCGTAGGTGCCCCTTTGTCAGTCAATGCCACTGCCACGTCGTCCGCCTGGATCCATCTCACCATGCTCAACCGGGAGATTCAGGCGAAGGGCTGGCGTCCATGGCATCGTCGCTGTGGGGGGAGGGGGGAGGTGCCAAACTTTAAAGCTTTGTTTTCGGGGTCAGACACGAAACTTGTCAGTTTCTCACCAACAACCGTGAAATCCGTGGCGTCTCGTCTTTCTCTGGGGATTGATGGGCGAGATGAATAGGCACCCCCACAGGGAAAAAACAGGGGGCCAGGGGCATCCTGGTCAAAGTCGACATCCATGGCATGGATCCATGTGCATCAGAGTTGTTGGAGCCGCTGGTGTGTGTGCCTCCAACCCTGGTAACCATGCTGCAGTTGCAGATGATGCAGATGCAGAGGTAAACCTTTAAAACTTATGGATCTCGTCATTTCGTTTGCATTTCCCACACGAACAGAGCATGGGAAACTTGAGGGGGAAAAACACACGCCGTACTGAGTACTGACGGATTCTCAACGAGCTGCCTGGTACAGAGTACAGCAGTGAGGTAGCCAACGTCTCAGATATTCCATTCTCTGTAACCGCGTATCCGCTTAACCGCCGCACCAGAGAAGCCCAAAACATACCGCCACGTTTCTTCGGCTCACTTATACTTTCGCATCGTCCGCGTCTCCCTGTCCGTGGCTGGAGTCCCACCCGAGAAGAGCGGAAGCGCCATGCGTTGGCGTTGGACGTGGGTTCCATTGCGACCTGGGTCGCAGGTACTTCCGACTCGGGAACTTGGGAACGCTAGTGCCGTTGTGGTGCGTAGTCTGGTATTGGAACTTAGTCTTGCACGCCTTTTCCGAATCAACCCTCTTTTCTTGTGCGGTGTCTCGTCTGTTGTTCTTTGGTGTTGTTGTGCTGTTGCTGACTTGACTTGACTCCAGTCTTTTAGCTTTGATACCCTTCTCTTCACCCCCCTCCCTCCCTCCACGCTCTCTCTCTCTCCCTTCCCTTCCTTTACTACTTTAGTCTTTGGGCGGGGGGTTTTTTCCCTTTTCTTTCTTACCAACCTAGATCTAGCTTCGTGTTTCCCCTGGATTCTTCTCTGCCTTTCTTGTCTTGTCCGATCGGAATTCCGCCCACCAGGTCGGGGCGGTTTCGTCATGAGGTGTGGCCGCGCTACCGCTACCGCTACGACTACGTACCACTACCAGCGGAGGATTCGTAAGAGACCGGGAGTCAGGGCGGGCGAGGCGACCCCATCGTCACACCTCACACACCCCGTGAAGCTGGGTACACGTAGGTTTGGGTAGTTTCTGGGTAGGTTTGGGTCTTGGGACCACCCAACTCGTCTTAGGGACGTTGGGTGTCGGTCTGGTATAAATGAAAGACGTTTGCTCCGGCTACCTGGATCTTGCCTTTTTTCTCTCTCCTCATCAGTTCTTGTGTTGTTTCATCTATTACTACTTACTACGACTATCACTTACTTTTGATCTTCTGTCTCTGTACTATCTACCAAGTTACTCATACTCCATTTCCACGCAACCGCACTCAGACATACAACTTGAGGGAATACGCCAATCTTTGATCCTTGTACCTTACTCGCGATACTCTGACGCTCGTTCGCCAGCCTATCGAAGGCCCCTGTTCATACCCCTCCATCATCCTGCTCCCGTCCCGTCCCATCACCACCACCAGCATTGTCATTGCTATCATTACCACCACACATTGAAAAAGGACCAGGACCAGGACCAGGACCAGGATTGGATAGCATCACGACCAGGACCAGGATCACAGCCGGGATTTTACATTTAACTCACACACACACACATACCCACAACAGAATCCACTACTGTACGAACAATTAACCATTTTGGCGCCGCTCTCTAAGACATTCACCAACTCAAAAACCCGACATCCATCACCAGTTCCACAAAGGCACTACACTATAGTACTATACTTGCCTGCCTACTTACTCAAGTACGAAGTACTACCGGTACTTGACATTACACTCTCGCACTACAGCCTCGCACTGCACAACGTAGCACCACGTCCACACACACACACGCACGCACACACACCCTCCTCTCCCTTGAACCCTGGCTCTCTCTCTCTCCTCGCCTCGCCTCTACTACATACCCTCCAGTCACTTATTAGCCTACAAAACCCTTTCGGGATACATGAGCGAATCGCCCTTGTCTGTGCCTAAGACGCCTGTGCCCGCCCGCTCTAGCCGCTCCCCCTCGCCGCCGACTTATATAAGTCTTATACACCCGACGATGCTGTCCATCGCTCCCCAATTCCAAGACGTCCAGCCTCAACACTACTACATGCCCTTCCGCTCCGCTGCCTCGCACTCAAACTCGCACCTCCAGTACCAGCAGCCCCAGTACCAGTCTCCATCTCAGCCTCAGTCTCAGGCTCAGTACCAGTACCAGCTCTCACAACAGCAGCAGCACTACACCACCGACCTTCCCCCCTCCACCTACTACAACCTCTCCATCATGGGCAGCCCAACCGCCGTGGGGATGTCGGGCGGCTTCAATAGCAGCAACTGCAGCAGCCGCACGGCATCGCAGTCTCACTCGCAGCCCACGCAGCAACAGCAACAACAACAGCAACACTCGCAAGATGCCAGCGTCAACCAGGCTCTTGAAATCGCCCGCGAGAGCCCCGACGGCGCCAACGACCCGACCATCAGCCGCATCCTCGAGGCGGCCCTTTCGCAGATCTGGAACAAGGTGGAGGCTCAGCCCGACGATTATGTCATGACGCGCGACGAGTTTGCCGTCTTCAACTTCTTCCAGCATCGCTTTACTGGTAACAGGACTGCCATGAGCGCCCGGAGACGTTTTTGGGAGAAGTCCTGTGCTTAGAGGGTACAAAGCCACCGACCATCGCCAACTCTTACACCTTACTTTCCATCCGCTGTTCAGCAGGATCTGAATACGAGGATGATGTGTCCCATCTCAACCACAAACGACACCGACCACCGAGCACCCGTTTTGAAGATTGACAACTTCAAACTTCAAACTTTCAACAACCCTCGACCCTCGGGCGGCAATAACACCATCTACATCCCTGCTAGCTAGCCTCTCCCCACCTGTCCGTCGCTGCAGACACAAACGCTCGTCCCTTGCAACCTCCACAACCGCCATGCCACGCTCAAGCGTCGAGCCCTGAACCCTGTTTTCCCAGCATTACCATCCACCATCTCCATCGCGGGGCGCCCAAACCCAACACCAACAACAAGGGCATCGCATGGCGCCCCGCCTTTAGCAGTCAATGCCCTCGCGATACTTTATCTGTGGAACTTCAGTGCTGCACCTCCTAAACATCGCCTCTTCCAGCCGGCCATCCCCGCCCAACAAACAACCAACGTCGCTCCGCCGGGCTTGCTTTTGCTTTTGCTTTGCTGCCTGCTACTGCTGCTGGTCATGACATGGGGCACTGCAGCAAAGCAAGCCAAGCGAGCCCGCTTCGTCTTGCTCAGAGTTCAGACGTTTCTGCGCCGTCGTCTTTTCTAGCGCGCTGGCAGCGCTTGAATCTTCCTCGCCCCGCCACACACTGTGTCTCCTCCATGTGTGTGTGTGCGTGTGTGTGAGGTTATTCGGTCTGCAATTCTCGCCGACTGGTAGCCTCCACAACGCAATAATCAGCTTCACTTCTTTCCATCAGGCCATTTCAAGCCTCACCTTTTCTTCTCATTCTTCTAGCACCGCTGTCGCCTCGGAAACCTCTCATGTTTTCCAGTGACGCGGTTGCTACTCGGCTGGACCAATATATCCTCTCGCATTTCTTCCTACATCGTTGTTTGGATACTCTACACTTACTCCTGTTCATTTACCATCGCCCGCTATCAAGCACTTTTCCACTCTTGTTTTGTATCGTATGATAGATTTGGTAGGGTAGTTTTCTCATACCACCTAGCGTCGCCTAGCGTGCATTATTGAGTTTGTTGATAGACTAAATATACTCGAAATCTAACTTCGCCTCTTGATGCACTTTATGACTTATGTTCCTAGTGACTGAATGACTGTTGAACCTGTAGATGATTGATTGATCTTGCTTGCGGCATTTACCCCTCTCTGAGGGCTGCTTTAAGCATTCTAACTATGCTAGTCTACTTTTAATTTTGAGATTATATAATGCAGCTTATTTTCCAGGTTTAAGCTGTGGAACCTAGTGTATATTATATCTTAGGTTTAATACACCCCCCTAGATTAAGCCCTATTTAGAGAGATTTAAATAAATTATATATAATTTATTTATAATATTTGCTTTATATTAGTTATAATTAATAGATCTTTTTATAAAGTGAGAGAAAAGTGAGTATTAGGCTTATTAGTATTAGATTTATAATAGCCTGAATATTATAATATGCTTCTATTTGCCTATTATTTAATTTAGTATATAGGTTTTATTTTAGCGAGCTGATTTCTCTTTTTCTTTCTCTTTTCTTTAAATTATAATATTTTTTAGTAGATTGTTCCCTTTATAGCAGCTTTTTATTATTTTACGCGGCTTATTCTGCGGTTTTATTGCTTTATTACTGACTTTTTAAATAGTTAATATTAATTAAAATATCCGCTACTATATAAGTACTCTTTTTGAGTTTTATTTTATTATTTTAGACTATATTTTCTAATTTTTAGTAGTAAAACTACTACTTTTATTAGCTTATTGCTAGCCCCCCTACCCCCTTAGGTAACTAAAGTTTATACCTTAGCTTTAGTTAGAGATTCCTTATAAGTTTTTTAAGCAATATTTCCTGGTTTTACGTTGCTAATTTTACTTTTATAGTCTTTATTAAGAACCTTGCGGCTATTTTGGCACTAGGTGCTGCCCCCGCCCCCCCTGCCCTTCTAAGGAGGAAAGGGCCGTCTGAAAGGTAGCTAAGAAGGCCGAATGCAATGCTGCCGCCACTGCTGTCCGCTAAGCAGCTAAAGCCGCTGCTATTATATAAGTGAGCTTTATTTTATTATTTTAGGCCTTAATTAATATTTTTGCAGTGCCCCTTAGGTGAGGGAGGTTCTGTGCCTCTAATATTTAAATTTGGCCCTTTTAGGCTAGAGTGCTGGCTAGAGTGCTAGTATATATATAGGCTCTGCGGGCCACTACTACAAGTAGTGCAATTCTAGTGGCTCCTACTGCTTAATATAAGTAGTTTTGTCTTTTTATTTTAAGGTCTGTTTTGCTAATTTAAGCCTTAAAGTTCTATTATTGCCTTACTGGCGGCTTTCTTCTTTCTAAATTATATCTGCTAGCCTATTAAGGTGGATAATAAGGTGAGTTTAAGCTTGGTTTTTATATTTTAGAGCTTGTTTTTTGATTTTAGGTATTATAAGAGAAGTAGAAGTGGCATATTTATACTAAGGTTATTTTATATAGGTATCTTAATAATACTTTTCCCTTTAGTAGGGATTCTTGCCTTTAGGTATAAAATAAGCTTGGTTTCTAGGTTTTTAAGTTTGGTTTTATAGTTTTATACTTTAGTATGTGGAGATAGTTACAGTTTATAGGCCTGAATATATATATAGTTTCTGGTGCCTTTTTATATTTTATCTATATATATATATATGAATTTATAAGCTTTATTTATTAAATTTACTACTTATAATTATAGTCCTTTTAAAATCTCCTTAATTATTCTTTTCTTAAGGCTATATTTTTAGCTTTCTTATATTTAGGCCTTAATATTAATAAGCCTAAGTTAAGTATAGCTTTCTTTTAATTAACTGCCCTATAATGCCTTAGTAAGCCTATCTATAATTAATTTTAAGCTTTATTTATAAGAAATGCGAATTATTTCCTTTTAAATATATTTCTTAAGCTAGTAATTATAAATATCTATATACTTAAGTTTAGTCTTTAGTTTCTTAATTAGGCATTATAAAAGTCTAATTATCTATTAATTATTATAAATAAGATTTAATCTTAGGCTTTAGAGCTTAACTCCTATTTTAGTAATTAATCTTTACTAAAAGAGTCTCTTTTTTATAGTTTAAGAGAGTGCTAGTAATTTAGCCTTAGTTATTAAAGTTATAATTATATCTTACTTATTTACATACTACTTAATAAGGTTATTAAAGAGCTTTATTATATATATTTATAAGCTTTTCTAATTAAGTATATTATTAATAAATAAGGTATTATTATATATTTTAAAGTTATCTCTGCCTCTAAACTATAGTCTATAAAAACAAGTTATATATAAGTAATTTAATACTCTATTTACTATATTATAATATACTTTACTTAGGTTATTTATAAATCTCACTAATCTTAAGATAGTAAATATAATATCTAGCCTTATAATTACTACTATATATAGTATTAATTTAATTACTTTTTAATACTAATTTGCTATACTTTTATTAGCAGTTTCTTTATTATTAATAAGTTCTATTCTTATTATTAAACTTATATTTAGTATATTTACACTTTAAAGTTTATATATCTTTTCTAAATATATATTTTATATAACTTAAAGTAACTTCTAGATATAGTCTCGGATTATTTCTATTTTAAGAAACTATTAAAGGTTATTTCTACTAGTTAACTTATATTTAAATCTTAAAGCTTTAATTACTTTTTTTATAACTTTATAGTTTTCTTTTTAAAATATAATAATAATATTATTAATATAGAAGAAAAGCAGAATTCTATTTTTTAAGTAGCAGTATAATTTATATAATATTAGTTAGAATTCTAATTCTTATAATATATTTCTAAGTTTTATTTACTATAAAAGAGATATAATCCGCAGTCTATAGAGTGCCTTCTTTAAAAGGAGAATGCTTTCTTCTCTTAGATATACTTATTATTTAGGAGGCTTTTATATAAAGATATTACCTAAGAGCTTTGCATTTATAAATGCATTTATAGTATTAAATTAGAGCATTTTAAGATTTAAATCTTATAGTTATTACTAGTAATATATAAAAGGACTTCCATAA
>JAANBC010000060.1:0-99692 GCA_014621405.1 Stylonectria norvegica | reverse complement strand
ATATCTTATATTAGCCATTTATAAAGATATTAAATACCTTATTATATTATATAATAAATAAAACATAAACTTAAAACTTATATCTTTATATATATAATATATATAATGATATACTTTAATATAACCTCTGAGAATCTATAAGATTAAATAGTTAGTTAAATAATAAAAATATCTTATTAGATCCTTTATTTTATAGAAATACTTAAAGTTATTACTTATTATATACTTTAAATACTTATATTATTAAAAGAGAATTCTTAAAAATGTGATCTTTTAATTTATAATTATTTATATATATAAAATAATATTATATATAAGATATAAGCTATCTTAATAAATCAAGACCTATATATTAATTCCTAAAGCTTAACTATATAATAAAATACTTATAGTAAATAGATAATTTAAATCTATAAAACCTTCTATAAGAGTATTTAAGACATATTCTAAAGTATTTAAATTCGAAATAAAAAAAGTCTTTTATTAGAAGGATAGTAAGATATAAAATCCTTTATGAAATAGGACTATTGCTTATATAATTTAAATTTTAGTTGCACCGGTCCGGTATGTTTATCTATTTGCACCGGGGGGCGGTGCACGTATTAGTAGCCGACTAGGAAGCTGCCTAAGTTCTACATGGTCAGCGAAGCAAAAGTCATAATATTGTGCTGGTATAGATACAGGTTCAAGGAAGACTGTGCGTTGCTTATGATTGCATCAGTCAAACTAGGGTCTACGGATATGTCAAGCTACTCCATGCCACTTTGAGACAAGATGAAGGCGACTGATACGGTAAGTTCCGCAGCGCTGGAACGTAAGGTAGTTAAGATGACCAGTGCTTTGCAGATTTGGAATACAATATAAAAAGGTGCAGGGATAATTAAAGCAGGTTGTTTGATTCAAAATTCTCTATTACGGCCGAGTGGTGATGCCCTCACATTCACGTCTCCGCCTGAATTGGGGGATACTCAGTGGGTTGACTCCACCGAGTAGCCTGTGTCAAGTTATCGCTGCCAAACTTCCAAGCAGAGAGCGAGTGGGAATTCACTTTGATTGGTTCGAAAGCTATGGCACGTGCGATAGAGGGGCTCCATGGCGTCCTACCAATCTGCACAGAGAGCGGAGCTACTAGGCTGAATAGGGTATACAGTACGTGCAAAAGTCGCAGTCATGTGAGTTCATATGGGTGTTGCCTGTTAAGGCTTGCTGGATGCACCACCGAATCGCCATAATTAGTGGTGGTCCCACACCTGGCTGGGGCCGCCGTGGCGAAATGCAAGCTTGCCCGTTGGGGGTTTCCTTTCAGTGCAAATTGCCCGGCACACCGACATTCATCTTTTGATGCAGCAGAATATTGTTAAAAGGCTGCAGCACTCGACGCGCAGCCGTAAATGCACGCAAGATGATATGGTTGTTGATACTTGGTTGGGGGTGGGGGCTGGTGATGATAAACTGTCATGTGATCCGGGCAGGTCGTGGAGCTGTCAATTTGATTTCAACGCGGAAGGGAACCGAGCGTTTTTTTTTNGGGGGGGGAAGGCGAGCTGTGGAAAGTGACGTCACGGAGATCTCCAGACGAAGCACGTGAGGTGGGGGTCAACGCTACGACACGTGATGCGGGGTATCGCAAGGCTGAGCTAGTTGCTCAAGTTTCTACCGATCATCTTCACCTTCAACACCTACTTCTCCTACTAGCAATGCGTTAAATGTGCAGAATGCCACCGGCGACACCGTCGAGACCGTCACCGCCACTCGTTTTTGCTCCCTACCCTGCGCCAAAAGCTCTTCGTGACCTCATCAGTCAAGCTCCCGCGTCTCGTGCGGCGACGCCCATACCGCAGCCTCTCGACCTAGCGCCCCGATCGAACAACTCGAGAGTGCCATCTCACCATCGCGCTGGAGTCTTCGTATGCGCCAGTGTTCCCCAAGTTCTCCAGCTCTGCTAATTATTTACAGGTACAAGACGTTTTGCATAACCTCGTCGACGAACCGAAACCCGACCGCCAGTTTCTGGACTCTACACTCCAGGGATATCCTGCCAACCTTCGACCTGCGATCACCGCTCGTTTCGTTGCCTCCGAGGCTCCCAAGGTCGTTGCGCTGGCCGCTGCTGTTCGTCGAACGATGCCTACACCCGAGCGACGACGGGCCGATGCCTTGAGGCGTATTCGTCATACGGCGTCGAACCTGGAGGAGCTGGATCGTCAATAGGGTTCTGACGATGCCTGGCTGCCTCGAGAGTTTCGGCCGTCAATCGATTTCAGAAAAAGTCGCCTCTACACCCAGAGCCTTGCAACCATTACACGCCTGGCCAATCGACACGGAGTTCCTTTGCGCAGTCTGTGGGAGGAGGACGGTGTCTTGCGTCGAGCCACCATGGCAAGTGGTGTTGAACCTCCTGTCTTGACACACGAAGCTGTCCAGCAGGCGCGCAACCTGTTCAAAGAGGAGCTTGACGGCAGGGACAGCGAAATGATGGTGGCTGGCGATCAAGATGCGGCATCAGACTCTGATAGGTTTGCCGAAGATGCTGGTGGCGACTTCGACGCTTCGAATGGAGACGACAATGACGGTGGTGAGTTCGTAGTCTCACCAGAACATGCTACAGACGACTCGCCCGCCTTCTACGTCCAGCTCGACAAGAAGCAAGCTTCCATCACTCCACGCGGCAAAGGCAAGGCCCGACTCAAACCTCATCTCGTTGAACATGGACGCGGCTTCAAGGCGCCTGCGGATCCGGATGTTTCTCCTTTATTCACCACCGCTTTCAAGTCTCACTCGCCCAGCCCGGACCCTGGTTTCCAGACTATGAGCATTCCTGCTTCGTCGCCTATCCAGGTCTCGCCACCGAGGCCTTTCATCGCACCTAAACCTGAACTCTGTGCCGTGACTCCAGCAATCTTGGCGACGAAAGTGCTTGAGCAGCTTACTTCGTCGTCCGCAATGCTCACCGACGATGTCATTCAGCTCTTCTGTCATATTTCCGCGGTCACGTCTTCCTCTGTGGTCCTAGATCCGCTGTGGCTCGAGGTGGACTCTGGCGTCTTGCCAAAGCCCATTAGCCTCAAGGTAGGCCAGACCATGTACATCCCACTGCACCATAGCTCGACCCAACACTGGAGCTTGCTTGTGGTGCGCGTACAAGAGGATCACTTGCTGGTATCGCGCTACGATTCTGTCAAGTCCCGGCACTCTTCACGCGGCGACTGTGTTGAACAAGTCTTTGAAGCCTGGCTTCAGACTTACCCGTCACCCAAGCGCACCGCCTTCTGGACTCAATTGGTAAGACTCCTGATGATCCCGCCTCGGGAGCGTACCTTCTAACCCCGCTTAGGAGGGACCCGCTCAGGACGATGCGACGAGCTGCGGTGTCTTTGTGCTAGCTATGCTCACTCGTCTGGTCCATCGTGAACCGATTCCCGTCGCATTTTCCACAACGGCCGAGCGCCAGCGACTCCTCCGGCTTCTGCGTCAGACTTCCCGCGATTGTCCGAAGCTCGGAGAGTTCTACTTGACTGTTCTGGCCTCGTTCACCGAGCCCCGTACCTCTTGCTCCCCTCCCAAGCCCTTTTCTCAACTCAAGCCTTCTTCTCAACCAAAGCCTGTGCCTGAAGTTGGCCAGGAGTCATGGACCAAGGACGATCAACATGTCCGTCAGCGACCCGGGCGCTCTCCGTCTCCCAGCCCTCCTCGCATGGCTGTCAAGCGAAAGAAAATGTCCGCTACATCACTTCAAGATGCCTCTTCCCGATGCCTCGATCTCCTAGATACCACGAGGACCATACGACGCATCGTCTCCATCGAGGCCGAATTGGCCACGCAACGCCAACATGCAACCGCTCTGCAAGACAACATGGCGCAGGCGCAAGTGGCCCAGTCCAACGACATGAACGGCCTCCGACGTCTTCTGGTTGATGGTCGAACCGCGCACGTGGAGTATCTTCAGCAGATCAAGTCTGTGTTGTTGCTTGAAAACTCCGGTGCATCTGCCATAGATCGTGGTCATCCTGCTGGCCTCACCCAGCTTCTCCGAGACGCGGTGCAGCATGTTCAGGACACAACCCAGGCCGCTCTCGACAAGTGCGCCGCCCAGGACCACAAGCCTACGGTATATACGAAGGAAGATGCACCTTCCAGTTCGGATAGTCTGCAATCGAGGCGCGATGAGTTAGAACGTGTGCGAATTAAAATTGCGAAACTGGAAAACGAGTGGCATTGGCTCCATACCTTTCAAAAGGCGTCTTCTGTGAAGAGCATCATCCGGCAGCTGGACGAGGATGCATGGAAGAGGCTTCGAGAGGATTGACGGCGCGGTTGAGTGTCAAATACTGTTTTCATGTCAAGATCTTCTCGCAGGGTTACTCTATCTTTGTGCGACTGCGTTTTTGCTACTGGTGCGACACTGAGGCCATTCTGTCTGGCATCATGCGCTGCATTTTGACTGGGATTATTGTACTTGCTTAGGTACATTTGCGAGCTCAACAAAGTTCTTTATTTGTCTCGACATGCACCTCCGCACAAATTGTACATTATTAGCTACGCTACTTGCCTTGCCGCTATACCAATCGAATCGTCCATACCACCGCTTCTCATATAAATGTCAACGTACTAAATACGTGGGCAACGCTCTGTTTATTGCATCCCGCTAAATAGGCTTGTGCAGAATCTGCAATGTCCAAGCACTTGCTCATAGAACCAATCGATCCGAGACCTTGCATAACGGTCTGGCCTGATATGGAGAGCCTCGGCCATATTTTCTTCTTTTGACATGGTTCCAACTCTGTGGTACTATAAGACTGGCGAACTATGTCATTAACTGCGCGGAGCAAACGTAATACGTGATCTCAATAGCGACGAGCAACTCCGTCATACAGCGAACCACATTCTTATCGTATTTCTGCTGTTCGAAACGAGCAGTTAGCATCGCCGCGTAACGTCGGCGTTTCTTGTAACCGCTGTTTCCACACACTGGAGGAACAATCACATCCAGATTTCTTACACCATAGGAAGCTTCAAATGCTCCTTGACACCGCAACAGCCAATGTTACGGCACGAGGCATGTCGGTGGGTAATTGCAGTGGCTACAATCGACTTGAGTGTGGAAGACTGTAGAAGACGAGAGCCAGCATGCATCCATGGCAGTCATTGTGGCGTAAGAGGTAGAACTGCTGAAAAGCAGGTGCTCCGTAAGTGAGGAAAGATGACATAAAGTTCCGCTTCAGTTATAGCGACGGGGGGAAACAAATGTTTGTCTTTATGGCTAGTGACATATCCCTTCTCGCCTGTCACCCGCTCCTGACGAGGCTGGATTCGGTGTCTCGGTGCTTAGAATTCCTTTGGATGATAAGCCTTGATTGGCAACACTTTTATGGAGGGGAGAAACAGAAAGTGAGACGGTTCTAACTTCTAGATATCTGTCGAGGATGCTGTAATAAACTGGATTGCCGCGGCATAGTGGCAGTTGTCGACTTGCACCTCTTTACCTAGTCTCTGAACAAGTCTGGTAGCGAGGGTATGCAACATAAATGGATAATTACTACTCGAAAGATTCCTGCCACGTAATAAGGCGAAGTCCTCGTAGGATTTCCGGTCCTTGCCAACTCATTCACGCCACGACAAGTTGGCGCAGACTGCTCATTTTTCCAATTTGTTGCTGCCAGTCACCTCTCATCTAACTCTTCACCTCACCTTTAGCATTTTGCAACTTCTTTAATGCGATGCTACGCAATTTTTAGGGCATCAACTTGAGCAGGTCGTTCTAAGACCCCGCCAGTCTCTTTTCTTTTATAATCTCAATTCGACTCGAATCACGCTTCACATGCTGTCTGGCTCCGTGATTCACCCCTACATCCCATTTCTCGCCTGATGCATTTCCACTCACTTCTCAGTATTCAAGTTTGGATAATCTCTTCTTACTATTAGTGCCTTCGGCCGCTTGATTATTTCTTCGTTTTCTCCCTTTACTTCACTCCTAAGCTTGGAACACCGCAACAAAATGCCCTCGAAACTTAAGCCACCTTGATGAATCTGTCCCTCGTTCTAGCCGCATACCAGTAATACAATTGTTCGGATTATTATGGGGTATCCTGCAATTTAGCCCTCAATCCTCTTCGTATAAGTGACGTCCTGGCACTCGCACAGGGTAAATGATCCAAGTCATACTTGCTGAACTAACTGAAGACCTCCTGCGATGAGTGACACCGTTCGGCTTCGTGGATCGGTCGCCGGTGACTCTTTTCCTAAGTTTAGAACCGAGTGCGTCGCAATATCGCACACAAGATTCCTGTGAATCCAAATGAAAGCGAGCTTGCGTAGCAATAAATTGCAGAAAGCTCGAACATCCATGACCCTAGCAGAAGAAGCCAAAGAAATTGCGAGTGTGCCTACATGATGCGACCAGCAATGGAAGTTAATAGTAGCTAGGTGACGCAGTGTAGAGCTGGGGCCAGCCGACCTTTGTGTTAGCGATGCCCAATACAGACAGGCGAGTCGGGTAAGGCCGCTTTCCACTTGATGTCAGCAGGGATAGATGTACGACCATAAAGCACAGTGCTACTGGGTATTGTAAATCCAAATAAACGAATGGCTCATGAATAGAGAAAGGGTCTTATTGCTGTTCCGTCTGTCGGAGATTCATAGCTCCTTTTCTACAATATCATCATACAGGAAGGCGCTGCCGGACCTGATACTCTGCCAGCCTCGGGCTCCTCAGCTGTAACTATATCCTTTTAACTCAATTATATTGAGGCTACGGCCAGGTCTATCGAATCAGGAAACGTCAATAGGTAACTCAGATCAACCTGAGTAGGGAAACCTGTCAAACTAATTTCCAAGAGATTCAGTCAGTCATTCTAAAAGGATAATCCAGAATAAGCTAAACTTAGTCCAGAGATGAAGGTCTTGAAGTTAGCATGATTTCAACACGTGCAAAACGACATTAATATTAGGGGAAATTGCAGTCAAATGGCTCAACTTCCCATCCAAGCCTCTGAGTTGCAGTAACTAACACTTCTTGCACACAGGAGTTCATAGATTATATACAGCCAAAACAAGGGCTTTAATAAGCGCCAGTACCGCCGGACTGTGGATCGTAAGTGAGTAGGTTGTCTTGATATACAGCTCGACAAATATTAGATTAGAAATGAACCTCTTGGTGAGCCGGACTGTATTCCGGCTTGAGTCCGAAAAGTGGAGATTTTCCCGGAGGTTAAGTGGGCCCACGCCGGGATCGACTGATGAAGTCCGAAAGAATGGAAACGCCAGCAAGGAAGGGCTTCAGACTTTTATGAACACACTGATTGATTAGTGAACACTGATTAAGCTAGTTGTACCCCACGTAAACTCCTAAAGTGCTATGCCATGAGTCCCCATATGTCAAGAAGGTCACCAAGATTCTGATTCAAGTCCGAAGTCACCGCTAACGGTGCCTTGCACTGAAGATCTGAACGACAGCCGTCATACATATCAAGTGGGAACTTTTTGATGTTCCTTCGGGGTCTTCAGTATCTTATGGGCTGAGATTATCCATGGGAGGCACCTACGTTGGCACGGATGAAGGGCACTCCCTCACAACTGCGTAGTTGAACAGGGGTTATTGCTGTCCACGCATTAGAACGTGGTCTGCGGCCTGGGTCTTGTCATATGCTGACTAGTTCTAGGTGGCGGTGGAGATGATATCATTGTTCCTGTCTTATCTTCGCGTCTACACTTGTCGACTCACGTCTTTTATGCTGTTTATTTCGGCACATAGGATATTGACTTCAGGTGAGAGATCATAGAGTGGATTCTCTATTACGAGGCCACGAGTGTGTGGTTAGGGTAATGGAACGCGTCTCCAACTGCAGCCTTCCCAACTACTTCTCTTGGTACTGGATTTAACAAGACTTCGAAGTCTTATGCAGCACTCAGATCAAATTGAACCGAGTGATCAATCTCGACCAATGTCTCCGTCTCTTGAAGAAGCTGTAGCATAACGTCACTTTCTTTTTAGGAAACACACTGAATTGGGGACCCCGAGTGGTACGCCCTCCCGACGCGAATTCCCCTTTTCATTCCGCAAGTGTTATTAGACAACGTTACGAATATTATATTAAGCGGAAATTATAGTAGTTATAAGCCAGTCAGTCATTGCCTAAAACAGCTTCATGATAGTCCATAAAACTCAATAATAACATCAGCCAGAGAATATCACTCACACTTCATGTCACTATTGGATACTCAAATGATGCTAGTCATAGGATTCAAAGGTTGCTCAAGATAAGCCGAGCTGTACCGTCTTTATACGCCTAGCGAGCGCTATGCCGAGATTAAAGTCAACACCTAAGCTCCATTGACAGCAAGGATTGCTGGATTCCCTGAAGGTTTCGTACGTTGAGGGTAAGTCGCGAGTCTTTGAATGTGGTGCATTGTCTTTACCAGGGAATGTTACAGTAAATTATGCTATTGCTTGCCCACAACTTCATGAAAACAGATAACAACGTGACCAGTGCGGAACATAGACTATGCAAGGCGGTAAGTGTATTCACCAGAGCTGTGAACTTAAATGTCTAAACAGGTTCCATACTATCTCAATCGTGTCCAGGATATTTCAAGGTTCAATGACCACAAACTTACCAATTCCGATATACTCAGCTGCTGTGTCAAGTGCTGCTTTCCAATCATCCAAAGGGAAGACTTTGACATCTACAAAGTCTCGCCCTTTTGGGAACAAGCCCATTTCCAGCATTTTGACTAGCTGATACATGTCGTCCCTCTCATACATAAACTTTCCCTTAACTGTGATATCGTTGGCGATGAGGTGAAAACTTGGCACAGGATTGTCGCAGAAACCTCCCATTAGACTGACTCTGCCCTTGCGCCGAAGGGCACGAATGGCACTATTCAAATGCCGCGATTTGCTAGCAGCTGCAGGTGATAGATCCAAAACGGCATCGATGGTCCCAAAGCTCCGTAATACGGCAGTATCTTCATCTTCGTTTGCGGTAATTGTAACCGTTTCGATTGAAGCACCAGATGTACCATCCAAAACATGAGTCTTCAGACGGCGCAGTTCCTCCTCGTTTCTGCCCATGGCAATGACCCTGGCACCCATGGCAATAGCAACCAGCACGCCAGCGCCCCCGAACCCGCCAGTTGCTGGGCAGACAACGACAGTCTCGCCTGGTTCCAGTCTGATGTCACGAAGACCACCGAAAGCTACAAGGAGGTAGCTGATGTATGTGAGATCGTGGATGCTATATCCCAAACCTTGACATAGCCTTCTCTCGTCAAGTGGCACACAGCTTTCCAGAGGCCATCTAGCAAGCTCGGTGAAGACCCCGTCACGCCAAACGTGTTTCATCAGCTTGTTGCCCGACTCATTGAATCCATCTGAGTTTGCAGAAAGGATAATAGCGTCCAAGTCATCCCGCCCACGGATAATGCAATCCAAATACACCAAAGTTCCTGGTTGCAGAGCGACAGCGTCACGTCCAGTCTCGACAACTCGTCCAATGGCGCTCATTCCACCAATCAACGGCTTTGGCAATGGGTAATCGCGACGGCCATCGTAGATATCGCGTTGGTAAGAGAGCACACCGGCACTAAGAATGCGAACTAGAACACTCCCTGTCTCCACTTGCGGCGTGGGAAGATTCTGGATCTCAACACCGCTGAGATCCTGTTCAACTGATTCGAAGACCAGTGCACGACGATGTTCTGGTAGAGCCATGTTTTTTTTCTTGAACTGCTCAGAATAGTGATGATGATAGTGGGATGGTTTGATAGAAAAGACTAATGTTGAACTGTTTCCTTTCCATTTGAGGCATAGATGGCCGGGCTTATTTATATGAATATACTTGGTCGTCAGTTGTTATATGCCGATGATGAATTTTCCGCGGGATTCTCAAGTCCGCGGCTCTAACGATGTTGCTTGCTTTACCTCAAAACAATCTGGCATTTTGGCCTATAATATTTGAGCCAATTACATTCGGCTGTCATACGAACTCCCCATGCGCTCTCGGCCGAAAGTGTTATGTCCTACTAACTCCGGAGTTCGGAGTTTATGGGGGTTCTCCAAGCTCTCCAAATTATACTGGTCTCCTGGACGCTGGACTTAGCACGACGATTCTTGTCTTTCATCCGCGGAATTTTATGACTGAGCAAAATCTGGTCACGCGGGAAATTCAGTTCAATGACACCACCGAGCACCGGGGACACTGTACGACGTCCGCGAAAGCGACGGCGTCCTGCTCGCTCTTGTGACGAATGCCGCCGTAAGTCTTGCAAATCGACTTCCCCGGTTCGGAGCTACCGTCGAATAAAGCGACACGTCGCGAGATTTGGTCTAACTATCGCGTAGGACGAAAGATCAAGTGTGACTTGGCGCAACCTTGTGCCCACTGTAAAATATATAAATGTCCGTGTTTCTACAGCATCAATAACGCACCGATAGTGGCCACAGCTGCCAGCGCTGTGTTGCCAAAACTGATATCGGCGCAAGACGGCCCATCTCCCCTGGAGAGTAGAAGATCTGAGGAATCTCGGCTCTCAATAACAGGGTGGACAGGACCGCCACTTCGCCTGGACGACCAAGTTCAGTCGCCATCAATCCCTCTTCCAAACTCAAGGGACCACGAGGGACAGGAGGCTGTTGAAGTGGAAGTCCTGAAACGTCGAATTGCTGCTCTTGAAGAGTACATCAAATTGTCCGAAAATGGGTCCCAAAGACCCGTCAATGGAATCGAATTGCAAGCAGCATGTGACTCGCCACATCGAATTTCTTGTGACGCAGTTTTAGCGAGCGCAAGAGTACAGGAAAAGCAACAGTCGCAAACTCATCGGCCGCCGGTCTATATCTCCGAAGGGCTACCCCCTCTTCAGACTCAGCAGTTGCTGCTAAATAAGTCAAGGCTTTATGGTCCAACTCACTGGTCCCATGGTGGAAACGAAGTGAGTCATAAGACCCGACGCCTACCTGCAATTTTATTATCGGGATGGAATCTTGCTAACTTTCGAAGTTTAAAAGAGTTGCGGTGTTGGCTCCCGGTTTCTGCGGCGCAGCTGAGGTGGATGCCACGAGACAACTAAAATTGGACTTACAGACGCTCATCCACAAATGCAAGCTTATGGCTCGAAGCATTAAATCCGTTAGGCCCGGTGGATATATGTCTTCCGAGCAACGAATGCCTGAAGAGGCCGACATAGACTTTTCCAATCAAATGGTAGAAGTATATCTATCCCACTTTGAGTCGGCTTTCCGCATTCTCCATATTCCCTCTTTTCGGGCAGAGTACGGGGATTACTGGAGGAACCCAAAAGAGGCACCATTGCACGTTCAATTCAAGGTTCAGCTTGTAATAGCCATCGGGTCTAGCCTATACCAAAACGCTCATGATGCTGATTTGGTCCGCTCAAGATCATGCCAATGGGTCCACGCAGCACAGTCCTGGACCTCAGGCCTTATGGAAAAGAACCGTTTAAGTCTAAGTGGGCTTCAAATTCAAGCCCTGGTCATTCTTGCGCGTCAAGTTTTGTCTATAGGTGGAGACCTTATCTGGATAGCTGTTGGCACTCTTGTTCGCACAGCCATGCATATGGGATTGCATCGTAAGTCTCAATGTTTTGCGGAGATGACACCATTGTAAGTTCAGTTTACAAAAACCGCAGCAAAATTCGAGTGCTCTCGGTAAAATGTGAGCATTTTGCCAGTTCTCAAAGAATCGTCGATTTCACAATGGCCTTCATTATGTCAAAGGACTTTGCCTCGATCCGTTCTAATACCTCGTGCAGGACTGCGGAGATCCGCAAACGAATGTGGGCCACCATACTTGAGATGAACGTACAGGCGTCTTTGGACTCGGGGACCCCTCTTGCTGTTTCACTTGACGAGATCGACATTGACATTCCCTCGGATATCAACGACGAAGATATCAACGAGACCACCATGGCCCTGTCACCGCCGCCGCCACCCGATTCCGATCACACAGTAACAGATACAACTTTGCAGCGTCTGATGCTCAAAACCTTGCAGCTCCGTATGGCGATAGTACGTCGTATCAACAGCCGTGGTTTGGGGTTCTCTCCAGGCGAGGTTCAGTCCATGACCTTGGACCTTAAGAAAGCATGCGATGACGGTGAGGCATGCTTGAAACGCGACGATGGTGACCAAGCAAGTATCTTCAAGCTCAATATGACGGATCTACTTGTTCGCCGCTTTTTGCTCACCTTGCACCGCCCGTTGATCAGTGGCTCTGGAACAAGTCACCCAGAATCTTACTTCTCAAGAAAGGTTTGTCTGGACTCTACAACCGCTATACTGTCGCCACTTCCAAATGCCGACTTCGCTTACCTTTCTCTTGTTGGCGGCGGCTTTTTTAAGAATAGGATTATTCATGCCTCACTCGCCTTGTGTTCGGAGCTACTGCTTGATCTCGAAGAGAACGGACAGACGCGGCGTCTCTCAAACTATCGCACAATGCTTATTGGAGCTCTTGGCGAGTGCCTCAAACAAGTTGCTGGACGTATACAGCACGGCGAAACAAATGTGCGTCTGCACATGA
Source organism: Stylonectria norvegica (assembly GCA_014621405.1). Classification (NCBI taxonomy): domain Eukaryota; kingdom Fungi; phylum Ascomycota; class Sordariomycetes; order Hypocreales; family Nectriaceae; genus Stylonectria; species Stylonectria norvegica. Next base: position 87,153 of record JAANBC010000060.1, on the reverse strand, counting down.
AATTAAGCATCGTTATGCGTCAGGCCGAACTTAGCGATGTAAGGTTCATTGTTCGGCAGCAGTGTCTGATGGAGGCTGCCAAGGAGAGTTTGGAAGTTTCTTGTGCTACAATGGGAGCTCGTTTGGACTCTATTATTTCTGGATTGCCCCAAGACATGAGAAGTCTTGAAGTTGATGAACCTGATCAAAACCTTTTGTTTTCTATTAGCCAAGACTTGGATGATCTATTTGGCACGATAGACTACGGTGCGAATGGCCTTTTTGACCGGAGCGAGTTGTAAGGGTGGTAAAGCCTGCGGTAGCCGGCGCACCCCGAAGAAAGGGGTCCATTGTTGATCCTCTGTGTCAATTATAATTGCTGTGCTATTTGCTTTATTATAGTCTATATGTCTGCTCCTGGAGCCCGGTTGAACAGGGCTAATACTAAGGTCATAATATATAAAAAGTATGAAAATACTTTTCTTATATATCTTCTCTATCTCTAGTTAAAGAATAGCTCGTATCTTTTAATAAATAATTAACTAATAGTAGTAAAACTGCATTTTAATATATATTTAAAAGTGACTTAATATAATATATAATATAAAGAAAAAAACTATTATTACTAGTATTAACTTCTAAATAAGATACTAAAATAGATTTTAATATTTAATTATTTATAATTCTTAAGTATTTAATCTACTTGACAGCTTTAATTTAAAATAAATACCGTATTCTCTATCTTAATTATTTAGTATGCATTGCACTTATTTGATAGCACTTTTATAGTTACACTAGTTACAGAAGTATAGTTATGCCTCTTGACCTGCGTCACGCTTATGGGCACGTGGGACGTTAGCTTCACACTAGCCGAGGCTCGGTGGGCCTCCCTTCACTTCGTCCCTTCATTTCTCAACTGATTACATACCTAAACTTATTGACATTTGAGAGTCCGGCGCATGGCAGCGCCGCTTCTTTCAAACTATTGTGTTTTGCCTTCTCAGCTAACACACCCACGTAGATGGACTAGAGCGAATTCTCGACCTTGGCATCAAAGAACAACATTGATCAGTCAGCCCATGAAAGGTTGCCATCGTTTCGCTTCTTGCTTTGCATCATGTCGCTCCCTTCGGTAAGCCCACTTGTCACGCGGCGAAATGGCAAGAAACAAGCATGCGAGCCATGCCGTCAACGGAAAGTTGCTTGTGATCACGACTACCCAGTTTGCCGTCGTTGTAGGAGACGGCGTAACGGCGACTTAACTTGCTATTATACTTCTCCCGATAAAGATGCGCGGCGGTCTGGCTTAGATCATTCGCAGCCGTCAGTACTTGACGTGTCAGTACCGCATCCTCAAATAGAAGACCTCCCCGACCGGAACATCAATCTTTCCTTAGAGGACAGAATCTGGAGCTCTCCGGCTGCTCGCGCATCATCAGGCTTCTCTGGCCCCACTAGCTTCTCAGCCGCCTACTTGGAGACCGAGACGAATCTAACAGTGCGAGATCCTCCAGTCACAATGGATGCAGCATCACCCCAGCCGACAGCTTCAACTCCGCCGTCCCTGACGGAGGTACACCACATGGCGAATCTGGACCCAGGCGCGAGCCACCTCGCCATTAGGGTGTTGCGAGCGATACCTCAAAGAAGTTCTACTACAATCCATCTGGATCCTCATATCTGTGTCTTTGATGAGTGGATGAGATCGATTGGTGAAAAGCTCCATGTGAGCACTTGGGAGACGTTTGGATGCTACCTTCTCGACCGGGAAAACTTAGCAAAGCTGCGGCACCTGGGAAGCATGATCTGCATCAACACGAGAAGAACTATTAAGGAAGACCAAGATGATGCTCAGACTTGGTTGGAAAGCTTTGCAGGACCAAATCTGCGCTGGGAGTCAGTTGGGATGTTGTTCATCTGTGCAGCCTTCGGTGAACTATCTTCTTCCTACAGCGCGGATTCGAAAATCCTCATCAGCCGCTATACGGAATACTGCTCGGCTTGCATTTCTTTAGCAAATATGGGCGGTAGTTCCGGCTCTATCATGCTTCTTTTGTTATATAAACGCTCCATGCTGCACGCATATATGCATGGTGAAACCAGTAAGTATTTCTCTTATACCATTGCAAGGGCTGCACTTTATCTCCAAGACTGTTCAGCTGTGTGGAGCAGCTTTATTTGAACCAGGGTCGATTTTAACCAAAGCCAGGTCTGCCGTACTGGAAGTTTCATGCAGAAACTGTTGCGATGCTGACGTTTTCGGGCTTCCATGACAATCAGTCTGGAGAATCGGTGACTACTTCATCTGTATCGACGGTATCAACAGAGGTTCGCAGGCGTGTTGGATGTCAAGTTTTTATTGCGGATAAATTCCTAGCTACTTGTGTTGGAAGGCCGCCTCTTCTAACACGAAGATTCTGTTCTATGAAGCTGCCTTTGGATCTGGACGATGCCATACTGTTATCAGACAGGGACACCTTTGAAACATATGTCAGCCACAGCCTTGATGCCAATGGATGGAATGTGGATGGTCTGTTTCACTCAAGTTCGCTGCTTCGTGTCCGCATGATGGTGGCATTGATCCGAGATGAGATCCTCGAACTTGGACAAAGTAACAGTGGAACATATGCCGCTGATGATATTGCGTAAGAGAAATATCCCGATATATCACCCTCTTCGAATGGAAAGTTTCTAATGAACAGTGAAGGAACCTGAAGTCGAAAGAACTAAACCTTTATGGGGGACTGCCAGCCCATGTTGTCTGCAATTTTACAGTCGATGACATGAGGGATATCGAGCCTCGCGCAGTCTATCCGAAAATACTGATAAGACTTGACTATTTGCTTAATATGTTTTTGATAGAGCGTTTGATCGTGAAGCATGGCCATTCTAGAAGCCACCTCCTGCGTACCAGCTTCGAAATGATAGTTTTGACATTGCATCTGTGGACCCAGAAGCGTATATGGGCAGAAGCCCAAGAAGAATGTCAGTGGCTAGTAAGTAGCTCCTCCTTCAGTCTTTCTTACGAGGTCCTGCCTATTTAAGCCGGCTCATATGCTCTATGTCTGACAAGATGCAGATGATGGCATTCGCAGCCCCAGCCGGGGCCGTCCTCTGTATGGAACTCATACACCAAAATCCTATAAGTCTCGCAGCAGATGAGCATGGGAACATCGTTGTTGGCGAAGCTTACTCTAGATCATCCATCATCCAACAGCTGAGCCTTCTTGTTAGTTACTTGAACTCTTCCGGTTCGTTGCAGCATATTACTTGTATTGTCTCCAAGGTCAGGGACATCATCAAACGGGTTTTAGACCATGTTCTCAACCACACGAGACAGCCTCAGGCGCCAATCGATTTGAACAGCTCTGACTTTGCAGCGGATTGGGACAATCTTGCGCAGATGAATCCACTGGATACAATCAACTGGTTTACGGAAGAATGGGGAGCGGAGCTGTCCATTATATAGAAGCCAATAGTAATGAATGGGCTTTTCAAGTATATGAGTCAGCGGCAAATGTCGAACAGTCTGCTATATATATCATCTTCAGCTTTAGTCGACACTGCTGAGCTGTCACTAAACTTGCGGTTGGGCGCTTCAAGCCTTTGGAAGACTAAACTCAATTCGGGATAAATAACGATGGTGCACTAATGATACTTCGATCAGTCGCGCACCCGAACACCGAAGTCTGGCCTTTGAGTCAGAACCTAGCGAAATGGCTTTTGTTTTGTTTGGATTAAAAACTTACCTTTCTTCAAGGGGGACTCTGTATGGTCTTTGATGAGCTAAGACAACAGCTACGACCTATTTACATAGAAAAAGCTCTCTTGGATTGTTTGCGGAGAGCGAGAGTACTAGGGGGCTGTGTTGGACGCCCTCGTACCTTTCGCGGCCCCACTGTCTTCGAGGTACGTGGCCATTTCTCGGTTCTCGGTTCTGGATCCCCAGTTTTCGTAGCTTATGTCTGCACCAGGTGTGGAGCTGCACTTCTGGTGTAGTGGTATTCTGTACTAGAACAACAGCTTGGAATATTTGTATGGAGCCTGGAACGCCGTTCTTGGCACGGACACTCGGCGTTGGCATTGGAAAGACTAGGCTGATTCATGTGCGTTACTATTTAAGTATTGAACCACGCCATACGTTGTATCCGAGTCCAGCGTCAACTTCTTTGAATATTTCTGTACTTCCTCAGGTTTCGATTGGAAACGAAAAATCTAAAGAAACTCAATATCGAAGAGAATTTCGCGCCATGTCTCTAACTCTTCCCAGAAGCTACAAGGCCGCTTTCTTCGAGAAGAAGGGAGAGGTCCTAACACTCAAGGATGTTGATCTTCAACAGCCCAACCCGGGCTATATCCTGGTGAAGGTTCTCGCTTGCGGCGTCTGCCATTCAGACTTGTTCGTGCAACAAGGCTATCTGGGCGACGTCTTTCCACGCGTGCCCGGGCACGAGGTTGTAGGAGACGTCGTTTCCGTGGGCGAGGGCGTCAACCGTTTCAAAGTCGGAGAGCGCGTGGGTGCTGCTTGGCATGGAGGTAAGTCGCACCTCCGAGGCGTTATATCTTTTTCTTCTTGAACTGTCGATAACCCAGGGTTCCACAGGTCACGACGGATCATGCCGTTCGTGTCAACGAGGCCTTTTCCAAACATGCTGTGAAGGGGTTGTCAACGGCGTGACGATGGACGGCGGCTACGCAGAGTTTGTTTTGCTTCGTGCAGAAGCAGCTGTCCGAGTCCCTGCAGATGCAGACCCGGCAGAGGTTGCCCCTTTGTTATGTGCCGGAGTTACGGTCTTCAACGCCATGCGAAATATGGGAGTGGTCCAGGGCGGTCTCGTTGCCGTCCAAGGCCTGGGCGGGCTCGGCCACCTAGCGCTTCAGTACGCCTCCAAGATGGGGTATACGGTCGTCGCTCTGAGTACCGGAAGCAACAAGAAAGACTTTGCAGTGCAGCTTGGCGCCCACCACTATATCAACACGAGTGTGGAAGATGCCGCGGAATCGTTGCAGAAACTCGGAGGTGCGGACATGATTGTATCCACCGCCCCGAATGGCAACGTTGTTAGCCCACTGGTTGCGGGCCTGGCACCTTTGGGCAAATTGGTAGTGCTGGCGCCTCTTGGTCCAGTAGAGTTTGATACCACCACCATGGTTATGAAAGGAGTCAGCGTCCATGGATGGAACTCGGGACACCAACAGGACTCGGAAGACGCAATCGCCTTTGCGCATACTCATGGCGTAAAGTGTTTGGTCGAGAAATTCCCATTCTTGACTAAATACCGGGAAGCTTTCGATAGTATGGAAAGCGGAAAGGTTCGCTTCAGGTCGGTGTTGGCTATGTAGGAATCGGCATAGCAAAACTTCAGGATCATCGCCGACTGGCAACCAGATGAAGCTTGCTCTACATAACACGCATTCATCTATTTCCTCTCAAAAGATCCATTTACTTTGAAATTCGCTTCCCTGTGTTGTGTTTGGGAGACAGAAGTATTATGTTGAGTCGTGTGCTGTCAAACTTGAAACCTGCGAGCAGCAAGTTGTTGTTCAAAGTGGACGCGGAGAACTAAGATGGGGATTGACACTGGCTGATAATATGCACTTTCGTCTATGGGATAGTGCAGAATGCTATCTGATGAGGTGGTACACGCGAAGAGGCTGCCGCTATGCGTCCGGGTACCACCTGCTCCGCACTGAACTCCATCTAAGAATTGAGTTATGGCATTGGCTACACGGCAAGTTCACCATGTGTGCGGCGAACTTGGCTGAAGGTGACTCTCACAGTGTAAAATATCGAATCGTCAGCATGAGCTTTAAGTATGAGCTTGTTGCCAGGCCCTATTGTCGACAGACCTTTGGCAGCAATCGTCTGCCAAAGGCGTTAGTGAAATCCATCATACACTGTGGCCAGAAGGATTTACTAAACGATAACATTACCTATCAACAGTACTATGATATAATGTTCTAGACCTGCGCGGGGACATCCTCGCAGTTATACATGGCCGAAAATGGGTCTTGAGATGGCGATGTAGCCCTTGTAAACTCCATGATGTTGGCAATTTCCGTCGCGATGGCTTCACCAAACTCGGCCGCGACCCAGGCAAGTGTAGCATCGATACCAGCACTAACACCTGACGAAGTCCAAAATTTACCATCCTGAACCCACCGAGCTTTAGCAACCCAATTTACTTTGGGCCCATAAGCAACACATTGATCCCAAAGCAATTTGTTCGTTGTGGCGGATTTACCATCCAAGACGCCCGCCTGAGCTGCCAGTGCTGCCCCATTACAGACGGTAAGCAATGTGCCGATGTTTGCCACAGTGTCGCGAATCCACTGCTGCAGATCATGCTTGGTATCAAATCCACCCCAGCCCCCCGGAATGATAAGTATGTCGAGAGTTGGTGTGTTGGTGAAGGTATGAGTAGGGACAATGCTTTGTCCAACAGAATGTTTGCCTTGCTTTATTGTGGAAACCGGTTCCATGGTGGCGGCGATGATTGAAAGGGTGATGTCATTGCTCAAAGATAAGTTGTTGACCACTTCCAGGGGCCCGAAGGCATCTAAAGCTTCGAACCCAGGATATAATAGGAGACCGAAGCTCTTGGGGGCTATGACATTATGAGTATTCTATGTGTTTGATGTGGTAGAATCTGGAGCAGCTTACTGGGTCGCTCTGACGCCATTTTCAAGCAAGTTATAACCGTTTCATGGACCTCGAATTGCAATTAGATGGTTTTAATAGGTAAGACACTTTATGATATTGAGGAAAACTGCGTCCTTCTTATATACGATTTGGAGAAGAGGTAATTTGAAGCTAATAGAGCCGAGGTCCCCACTATTAGAACGCCGTTGTAAGCTTTGTCAATATGACAGTCGAGCACCGAACGCCGAGAACCGAGAAGCTGGCGGATCGTTTGGGCTAAGCCCAGTTGCGGAATGCCCATCACTTGCGTCAACTTAAAGCGACGATAAGACGCTTTTGTTAGGGCGACACAGCATTAAATACACATTGATGAACACATACGCAATTCTATTGATTTGCTGGTAACTTATTTAGAGAGAAATCCCTATGTATCTAATTTACAACTTAAAGCTAGAAATCAATTGTGATTGGCCTCCCCACGTTACTAAGATAGATGACTACTTCGAGGTCAGAAACCATCACATGTAGCATTGCTGCGTCGGCTACTCCGTTGACCGCTAAAGTATTAACGATGGTTAATCATACAGTAGGGAATTGGCGCTCTGCTCACTAGAAGAGTCATTGTGTTGACTCAGTTGCTCGTTGTAGATAGTGCGTCACATGTCGACTCCAGTCAATTGTTGGAGGTCCGTCTCTTAACACTGGTGAAATATTATAAAAAATACAAACCTACCAGCCGCTTCTTTTTGTAGCCCAAATCAAGAGGATAAGCTTAACAATCCAGGCTTGAGCCTGCAGTCGACCGCGACCGATCAGTCTCTTATACTTATATAACGTATATCTTTACCACAATCGAGTCCGCGAGCCTCAGCCCTGTAACAGACCAAGCTTACCGAACCTTGAACGATCAGGTACAACGCCAAGACAAAGTCAAGAGAGTAGGGGTAATTGGCAGTCAAGGAGTATAAGGGGGTGCTCATCCACGAGAATATCGAATAAACAAAGGACACAAGGGGTTTTATCTTCGAAGATAGCGCCGTCCATTGCATTACTGAAGTATATGGCAGAAAGCTTGTCTTCAAAACTAACTTTCGGCCTCAACCGCAATATGTCTGGTGGCCTTTTCTCGACATATTCTGCCTACAACCTGGTCTTGAAAAAGAAGACATGACAAACCTCAGCAACAGGAAGTGGGCAAAGTCAAAGCCTACCGGGGATCTTGTGGACGATTGTCAAGCAGAATTGAAACAGGGAACGATGAAAAGAATATACAAGAGCTGGGCTCGAAATTATCTGAGGCTCTGGTTCAGGATGTTGCAATAAGATCTTCCAATGTTGAGATATGAACAAAGGAGAAGAGGTAGAAGAGAGAATTGTAGAAAGTTCTATAACTAAGATCAAGACACGAGAGATAGGTACGACAGTAGAACGCACTTTGATTACCAGTATGGGCTAACACTTAGTAAATCGGTTTTAGTAGGACTAAACTTATTAGTTTATATCATATGTTCGAGATAAGGAAAACTTACTCCCAGCCGTGAACATCATACTCGTCGGTCTCAAGTGCCTCCATCTCCTCCTCTGTCAGTTCAAAGTCAAAAAGATCAATGTTATCCCTGATACGTCGTGGAGTGACAGACTTGGGAAGTGGATTGAAGCCCTGCAGCAGTTAGCTATGATTTCCCAGGTTAATTTGTGTAGCTTTACCTTTTGCAAGCTCCATCGAAGCAGAACCTGAGCTTCCGTCTTGCCTGTCCTCTGCACAGCTGCCTGTATGACCTTGTCGCCCCATCTACTGCCCTGTGCTAAAGGTGCCCAGGCCTGGACGATGACGCCGCGTTTGCGGCACCAGTCAATGATGTCTCTTCGCTGCAGCCAAGGGTGAAGCTCAATCTGGTTGACACTGATAACACCACCCTTTCCCTTGCCATGCTTGGCGTCGGTGTCCTTGATGTACCCCTCTAGTTCGTTGAGATGCTACAACAGTCAATATTGAACATGAGAAAAGACAACGCACCTACCGCGACGCCAAAGTTGGAGACGCCAATACTTCGTACACTGCCTGCATCGACCGCTTCTACAAGCGCTTTCCAAGCACCAAGACGATCCTCAGAAGTTCCATATGGAGCGTGCAGTAGGATCAGGTCAATGTACTTGAGCCCGGCGACCTGCTTGAGACATTCGCTGACGGCGGCCTTTGTACCCGAGTAGGAGTTTGCGTTGGGAGGGACTTTTGTGGTGAAATGGATCTGTTCGCGTGGAATACCGGACTTCAGCAGGCCGTCCGCACATCCTGCTTCATTTTGATAGAAGGCAGCGCTGTCAATGTGACGATATCCGGCCTTAATAGCCTCTTGAACCGCTATGCTGGTCTCCGCTGGGGGCGTCTGGAAAACCTGCTGACGTTAGGGAAAGACAATAGTGGCATGTCAACAGACTTACACCAAATCCCAGAGCAGGAATATCGAAGCCCGAATTGAGCTTCAGTTTGGAATCCATCTTGAGTTGACGAGCCATTGTCAATTTATCAGTATCGCAGTTGTTTGATTCCAGATGCAAGATCAACGGGAAGCAATCAGTACTTTATAGGATACAAGATATCGTATGGCCGGACTTTGCATCCTAATCTCCGCTTCTCAATGCTCTAAACACACCCAAGTAGGCAGCCGTTGTTAGCAACGATGAGGCGTCCCGTCCCCGTCTTCTCCGTCATCTTCCCGCCGGAACGCTAGGGATGGTGGAACAAAACGCGAGGACTTTAGCTGTACTAGTTACATAGTACAGATGCCAATTGCGAGTGCGGACACTAGCATAAGCTGAAAACATCCGCAACGGGTAGAAATTGCGCGTGTTGATTGGTAAAAGCGGTGAGCTAAGATAGGTAAAAACAAGCCAGAATCTGCAGCCGGCTTACCTCTCGCCAAACTAATGCAGCCGGCTTACCTCTCGCCATGTTAATGCACTCCGCTGACCTCTGCGAGACGGCTGACGAGTCTATAGATGGGTGCACGAGCAAGACACACCTCTCTTAATATGAGATTGGCGTTTGATCGGCTATGCTGCCAAGAAACTGGTAACATGATATAGGAGAAAAAGAAAATATACAACATAAATAGCAGGCTGCTGCATCTTACATGTCTCTCTCCACGCCGCAAACTTCTATCGGGCTACTCACCGTTTCTTTAACGCCTTTCCACACATATAATAACTCATCATGGCTGAAAATAGCCACCAGGAACACGTCGATCTGTCTTTTGAGAGCGTATCCGGCCACTTTTTGCTGTCGCTCTCTATATCTAAATTTTTAGTGAGATAGTCGAGCCGACGTGATTGTCTGTGGGCTGAAATAAAACAATTTGCATTGGTGCCGCCCTTGTGACCATTGGCGCCATTTTCTCGTGGTCTTCATTTGGTGTTTCACAGATGAGAGCTGAGCGCTTTATGGGGTGACTATCATTATCATCACAGGAAGACTGAGTTGATAAGGCAACAGCTACAGCACGGCTAATACTTTTGTGTAAGTTAACTAGTTTAGCCTAATCATTTTCAGAGGTAGTCTGGTGGCGGCAGAAGGCAGCTTGGTCGCGTTTGGAATCATCCTCGCCAGGTACTTCAATATCAGCACGTACAACGCAGCGGCATAGGTACGTGGCGTGCTGCCAGTTCATTCTCCTCGCCTTTCAAGGAATAATATTTGCTGTACCTCCCAAATGTTCCCGTGGGTTGACGAGACACAGTTTTCAACGGCGGGCCCACGAATAGTCGAAGATACTTGCTTGCTGCGGGTAGCGCTCCATTGCGGATTCGTCTTGCAGAAAACAAGTCTAAACATTATTTCAGGAGTTCGGATGATGCAACGGCTATCCGACATTGACTTGTTGTCAAATGGTCGACTCGAAATACTGACATTAGGGTCTTCTAGTATCAATTAGGTCTACCACTCCCCGCATATTTTTTACTGTCAACCTTGGCTAGAGCTACAAGATCGTTAATCAGCTCGCTGCTGGACTTGTCGTCAATGTTGGGGTTTCTACTTTATTTTGTGGACTTGAGGTTGAGGAACTAGTCACCGAAAGTTATTGCTCGGTAGAGCTTTCGTTGTCGCCGTCTTCTCCCTCGCTATAAGTAAAGTTGCCACTTCAAGGGATTGTTCTGATCCTATTTCCGTTCCAGGCCGCGCTGCTTCAAATAAATCCCATAGACGCATGTATCAAGGTATATTTGCCCCTCCTCTCCCCCTTCAAATTTCGCCGAGTCGTGCCCCTTCGTCGCCGCACTAATAATGCTAGTCTCACCTATGCCACTGGCTGGATTCTCAATAGTATATCTAACCGTTTAGATAACACCCAGCATCCTTAATAGCATCCGCTGGAAATATTCAATTGCCTCATTTGTCTCAAGCTCAGTCATGGTTGATTATTCTCTCGTTCTTCCCCGAAACGTCAGGCAAGTCTCTAGAAGAAATGGACAGCATGTTCCTAGGTCGGAATGACTACTAGTGTCCGTTGGTCATCGACAGCAAGGGCAAGTAGATTCCTGGCTAGAAAAAAAACCCGCGGCGACATAGATAAGTACGGCGAGACTGGGATGATTCTGTCCGGATTTATCATGTCTTCCTTCTAGGCCTTGAGATTCTGCACTTTTGAGACTGACGAAATTTTTCAACGCACTGATGGACGTATGTTTTGCTGCCTTCAATCCCGCTACATTCAATACTACGCAGGTGACCATACTTCACTTCTCATCCTCATCCTGGATTCTTTATGACTGTGAGAAGTCTCCCAAAAAGAATTTACTCCTCAAAGTGAACACGACTAAAGGTTCCACTGCCTACTTAGTTACGATAGCGCTTTTTGGTCAATTTCCAGGGCACACTGCAACCAGATGCGGCACCAGTGCCCGGATTTCAGTATACAAGCTGAGGTGTTAAGAATTCTGTTGTAGCGTATATCAATTATCACACAAAGCACAGAGTGGTGAGCACTTGACAGCCTATGTGGCCAGACACTATCGGTAGTATTTTACCGGCAAAAGAGTTCGGCAATTGAAGAGGTACATCGCTGTAACTTTGTGTGGAAATGGAAATTAGCTCCAATAGATACATCTAAATGACTAATTGTCTAGTCTTCTGCCGTTTTTCTTATTCCAGAAAAATCCATGTCCACTTGGGGTTGGTTGGTAACGTTAGCTCAGAACAATACCTAGGATACCTTTGAATTTGTGACCTAACATGTACCCGGGGAATTAGAGCGCTTGGGGTTGTCTCATTGCCGTAGCGCTAACATCTCTGTTGAAAATCTTAGCTTCTTGAAATGTGACCGAACTCGAGACGGTGTAACAAATTCCAGAATAATGGGATAATCACCAGGTCGATCCGAAGAGGCTTTTAGATGGATGCAATAATCTAAGACTTGTTTAATGGAGAAGGGGAGGCTTTGACATACAGTCATTCGAAAAAGCATCGAGAGCGTCAGTAAAACTGTGAAAGTACCTTGATGAGCAAACCCAGCGATAATGCGACCTTCTTCCTCAGTTTAGAAGTCCAAAGTCAAGAATTAGCACATCTTAAGAATCTGAGGGCTGCACACGTGCAATGAAGATCACGATACTTAGTTTCGCTATGGAGAGATGAGATAAGTCGAAGTGACTAGGGTAGGCAGCTTGCATATTGAGCCCTGCCCCTGGCTAGTAACAGGTTGCAGGTGAGTTCACTTTATTCAATGCTGAGCGCGTCCAAGCCCCAGCAACGGTCACTCGAAAAATACAGATGTAGGTTGTTTGTGTATGATAATACTTCTGTCCACTTTTTACTATTAATAATTGTGAAGAAATTGCCGTAAGCTTCAAAGTCGAGACGCCACTGAATGAGGACTATGAACTCATATTTAGGTTAAATAGCTGCTTTATAGTCCTGACTGTATATAGTAGTAGCTACAATTAATAAACGCGCTTTTCTGCCAGGTAATATACCAAGCTAGCGCATTGCCCAAGCCTATTTTATCTGTTATTTTGGTCTTGGGGTATAATCCATTCTGGAAAGGGTTTCTCGGCGAGGTGTGTGCGAAGTTTTCCAACTAGTACTTAAAGGTTTCATTTTAGCTGAAGTCATGGCCTAAATATATTGCCCATACCGTCACGTAGCCGCTCGCAAGAGTTCAAATTCTGCCGAATCAGCAGTTTCGCATCTAAATAAACCACTTTTGAACGGTAGCTTCTTCTATAATCATTGCGCAAATCTTTGGTGAGCGGAACCTTGCCGGGGCTACTGTTGAACGACTTTCTTTTTAGTTTCCAACCCGTCAATATTTTCTTCCTGCCTATATGTGTTGCCACGGACGAGGCATAGCAATGTAAGCCACCAGTTGGTCTCTGAGGCTCCCCTAGAGGCGTCTTGCTTTTACAGCACTCTGCTGTCCTTTGGATGATACTACTTTACTTAGACACCGCCTAGAGGCTGCCTTCTGGCATCAACCCGAGACATCTCAGACTTCGTAATCCAAGTGCAGTCGATAGCCTATGCATTGAGCGAAGTGTTGGCGTTGGGCAATGTTTGTTCTTCGCTCGGGTGGTAAATTGGCAAGGTATGACTGTCACCCGTACAGGACGTGCGAAAACAACATTGATTGTACGGATTTTGGCCCCTATAATCGTCTGTTGCCATTCAACATGGCAACACATTTGTCATTGAGAAGGCGTACGAAAGGATTATAGCATCGTGATTACCACGGCTTGAAGGTTCGTCCTGTATATATACCGGGTGGAATAAACAAAAGCGACTTCTGCAGCACAGGTGACACACAGACCCTATTTAATCCTGAAATCCGAGCTCTCCGTCTTCTGACGACCCATTTGCCTACTCACTTGCCGTCATTAGAGAGATGTTGCCCGAGATGTATTGAATTATAGCGAGAACCTTCACAGGTCTTGGTAGAAACAGAGATCTGCGTAATTGTCCCTTCTTTCAACATGCCTATTTAATCCTTGATAATCAGATTCATTTGGTTTCTGTGCTAAATCATATGCCAGATCTGATTCTTGAGCCCTCGATCCGAGAAAGGGGCTGCGAAATACCTTTGCTTCGCACCAGGGCGCGTCGGAAGAGCGCGAGGAAACCATCTCAGCCTGGCCGAGTTTAGGGTACTGTTTAGTGTTGCTGAACGTGGGAATGGCCGTGGGAGTAGCAACTGTTATAGACGTCGGTACGGCTGTGTTGGGAACCAGGAAGCTGCGACGTGGCCAAAGACATGCCGCCACATGTGGTGAGCATGTGACTCCTGATAGACCACCGAGAACATATTGTGCTCTGGATGAGAGGAGCTTTATTGGCCTTTGTCATGGGGATTAGATAAGTATATGACAGAAGGTAGTCAAGGAAGGGAGGCCTTGTGATTGACGTACTAAACTGGTCTGGGAAGCCCGATCTTCAGGTTCACCTTGTGTCTAATTTACATGATAGCACTTCTGAAATCATCTCATCAAGTCCTTGGACTTACAATCTATATTGCGCAGAAAAGAACTTAAAAACAGGGGGTGGTGACAGGTATCATGTGCTATTGTTGTACTTGGATCAACTCTATAGACCCTATTGAAGCTTGCGGTTCAACTTCACTCTGCGCATGCAAACGTTCCCATCCACCTCGCCAGACAAAAACGCGGTCAGAAACAAGAACCAATGTCATAACTAGAGATCGAGTCAATTTGAGACGTTCCCTAAAAATAGGATGAGTTACTATCATAACTTATGACGATGGATTCAGAACATGCCACAAACGTGAACATGCGCGTCTTAAGTGATCCACTGAATATAAAAATAGCCCTGCTGAGTCGATAGGTCAGGGTCTGTTTGCGCACACCGACAAGCATGGTTTGCTAGTCCCTAGTCTTGTTAGGGACTGACCAAAAAATCATCCCGAGCTTTAAAATGGAGTTCTTTACGAACAGCTGCTAATATTAGACGCTAGTCATGTCGCTAATCTCGTATGCCTGGTTGAGTTCCTACGCTAATGTCGCTTTAATCCACTTCCCAATCGAATCGCTGGAGTTTCCGGCTTGCGCGGCTTCCTTGGCTTAATTGGGAGATTTCTAGACTATTGTTGAGTGATAGCTCAGATTCATAAAATAAATGGTGGGAGCTTGCAAGATATGGCAGTATGATTAAAAAGAAGATTGCGCAAATCAAAGATAATATTTAATAATACTGATTATCATATTTATAATATCATTCTTAACATTTGAGATGAATTATGTATATCCTCTAAAAGCTTAGAGGCCACCGTTAATTATTATTCACGGGTGGATTAAGATACCTGCAGCATGATCGAGACACCTGCGAGTGCATACCTATTTGTGGTACGTTTACGAGCTGCATTGGGCACCACTAGAAATCCCTGCTCTTGTTAAACCAGGAAAATTCATCGGTCGGGTCAGGGCCAGGCTGCATGCACCAAGTCGTATAGACGCATTAGTTTCGAGTCTTCGGACCTATCACTCTCTCGCTTGACATAATTATCAGTGAAAGGTTCGTACGCCATGTATACTGCATGTATGAGATCCACTCTATGTTTTGTTCAACCGTCAGTACACGTCACTATAGCATGTTCTTGCGCATATGCTCGTAAAGAAGACGACGCATAGGAGCAACGTCATTTTCTTCCAACTCGTGTCAATAAATAGATACGAGGTCATTATAGAAGAACTGCGTACCGATATTGATATAAAGAGCAATAAGGTAACTTCTAAACAACTTCTTTGTTCCATATCACAGCTCAAACCTGGTCTTCTTACGGCAGAGAAGTCTCGAATAAATTTACTTTTTCACTCTGCTGCTTGTACCAAACATAAAAATGAGAGCAGTTTTTGCATTCTCCGCGTTAGCCGCGAGCGTTGTCGATGCATCACGATTCCTCAACACAACATCCTCTGCTGTTCACAGTGCAACGACAATCGCTCAGTCGACGACTTCAACTATTTACACTACCCAACTGCGAACGGTCATCAGCTGCCCTTCGGATGTCCCGAATTGCCCGAACAAGCAGCCACAGGTAGTCACCGAAACGATTGCCATATCAACCACAGTTTGTCCAGTCACTGCGGTGACTACGCCGGAAATCAAAACGACAACTGAGGACCAAACTGCGACTACTCCGCTTACCACACATACGACTCTCACATCCTTAACTACTGAATCTGCATCCGAAGTTTCCCACAGCACTGCGTCGTCTACCTTCGAAAGTTCCTCTCCAGCGACCTCTTCAACCGCGAGTCATTCAACTGAGACCTCTAACGTTGAGACTTCCACTGCCGAGACTTCTTCTGCTGAGACTTCTTCTGCTGAGACTTCTGTTGCTAAAACTTCTCCTGTTGAGACGTCGCACGCGTCTTCTCCAGCCTCTACCAGTTTGGCTCCTTCCACGTCTGAACAGTCGGCAACAACTACACTGGGACTCACAACTTCAACTATCTATACCACCACGCTCCGGACAGTTACCTCGTGCGCGCCTGATATTTCGGATTGTCCACGCACACCCTATGTAACTACTGAGACAATTGCTCTGTCCACTACAGTGTGCCCTGTTACCAAGGCCCACCGGACCAGTCTCACTACACTGAAGACAGTGTTTACTTCGGAAGCATCTCAGACAACAGGAACCAGCTCGGGGGCCCTGAATACTACCCCAGTCTCTACGTCCGAGACTTCGGGTCTATCTCATACATCGGACACTACAGGTCAGACTTCATCTACCAGCAAAACAACACAGCCAACGGAGTCAACTTTCACCACGGCGAAGTTGACTACATCCACTGTCTACACGACGACTGTTCGCACGATTACTTCCTGCGCTCCCGATGTTTCTGATTGCCCTGGAAAACCCCATGTTACTACCGAGACTATTGCAATCTCGACTACTGTTTGTCCTGTCACAGAGACTCAACTGACTGAGACATCAACGCTCCCCACTAAGCTTTCAACGGACACTGAAGCTGTGCCGACTAGCACACACATGTCCATTTCTCATTACAGCTCTCAGTCTTCACAGGTCTTGAACACCACCAGCGCAGGCTCCACGCACACACAAGCTTCTGGATCTCAGATTACGGAGTCCACAATTTCGAAATCCGAGACAACGGCCACCAGCCAGGCAACGCCTCCCACTTCTCTTTCTTCGACAAAGTCGGCGGATACGTCAGCGACATTGACGACGCCTAAGCTCTCTACCTCCACTATTTATACCACCACTGTACGAACCATTTCGACATGTGCCCCAGAAGTCGATGACTGTCCTGGGAAGCCATATATCACCACAGAGACCATCGCCATCTCTACCACAGTCTGCCCTGTTACGGAAACAAGCTCTGAAAAGTCCCAGACCAGTACCCAGGCATTCGAGACCACCAAGGCCCAGAGCTCCATCCCTCAAACACTGAAGCCTAGTCATTATCATAACGCTACCTCGCCCGCACCCGCGACAACAACACCGGAGACAACTAGCTTGCCTCATACTACGAAGACGGCCGAATCACCTAGCCAATGGACAACATCCACGGTTTACACAACGACCACCCGTTCCATTACTTCCTGCGCCCCTGAGGTGACGAACTGCCCAGGGTCTCCGGAAACCCCCTATCTTACTACTGAAACAATCGCCATCTCCACTACTGTCTGTCCGGTAAGTGCAGGACATCAGCCAACTCAGCAGCCACACCCTGGCACTCAGAAATGGTCAACCTCAACACTTTATAGCACCACCATCCGTACAGTCACTTCCTGTGCCCCAGAAATCACGGACTGTCCCGGGACTCCCGAAAAGCCGCATGTCACCACGGAGACTATTGCCGTCTCGACTACCATCTGCCCGGTAACAGCAGAACACCAGACAACTCAGCAGCCCAACCCCGGCACTCAGAAATGGTCAACATCAACACTTTATAGCACCACCATCCGTACAGTCACTTCCTGTGCCCCAGAAATCACTGACTGCCCCGGGACTCCCGAACAACCACATGTCACCACGGAGACTATCGCAGTCTCGACAACTATCTGCCCAGTTACAGAGAAACTGCAGCCTACATTGCCTCATCAAACCGCCGCCTCAGAGTGGACGACGTCAACAGTCTATTCCACTGCTATCCGTACTATCACTAGCTGTCTCCCCGAGGTCACAAATTGCCCAGGAAGCCCATCCAAGCCTCATGTAACCACCGAGACTATTGCCATTTACACCACCGTGTGCCCTGTCACCCAAGGAGCTACTAGGCCGAGTAGCGCTGCATTCCATAGCACAAAGACAATTTTGGTTCCTCCCCACGCAAACACCACTATTCCTATGCATACCGCCGCTACGACAGCTTCGCAAGTTGGGAACTCGAATGTTACTTCAACTCTGTATACCACCCTTATGTATACCATCTCGAGCTGTGCCGTCAACAAGCCTCACTGTACCGTTGGTGGAACAACCACGACTGTTTACGCTACTGGTACAACATGCATTCCCCTATGGACATTCAGTCAACAATCTGCCATTGCGACATCGACAGACCGCATGGCTTTAACTGGGTCCGTCGCTACGGATCTCAAAACCCCCACGTCTTCCATTGGCAATTACTCCATTACAGCCTCTGCTCCCGCCGAGAAACACACTACCACGTTGTTGACGACCAAAGGTGGAACTGATGAGAAGACGGCTTCAATCGCGTCTACTAGAAAAACCGACTACAGCAAGCCTACCGAAACCCAGCTTGCTTCCAAGAAAGACGCATCCGCAACAGACACTCTGATTGAACGCAGCGTCGCTACAGCTGTTGAAACTGTCGCAGGGGCTAGTCGTCAAAGCGGCAGAGGCTCATTCATTGCTGTTATGATAGCTATTCCCATTCTTCTCCTGTAAGGGAGTACTTTGTGATAAGAGCGCGTGAAGATTGAGGAGGATGGGTTGACTATGTTGTGCTTTGAGTCTAAGATTTCATAGTTCTTGTTTCACATAAAAGATTTGATTGTTATTCTTAATTCCTGACTCCTTACCATTCGCACCCAATCGCATCTGAATACCTTATGCACCTAAGACGCCATACGCTGCACCCCTATAATGCACTATTAGATCTCTCATTTATGGTTCAATACTAGAAGAAGTATGAATATTCTTACTAAGCCGCTTATTTTGTAGCAGAATTAGTTACATCCTTTATCTCGCACACTCAACTTGCAACATCTCCTAGGTATTGGGAACCCGCTTGCTACGAAGCTCTCCCTTGCAACAACTGCTATCTATTATATCGGCTATGGAGTCTGTATCTGACGAGGAGAAGGAGCGACACCGAGATAAGGTGGGGAAGTTCCTGTATGCGCTATTTATTTTCCCTTACGTACTCTTCATCCCACCTCGGCTTCACACTTTGGATATAACTCAGATATGCCCCAGATGAGTAACTGACAACTGGCTTCAGCAAGAAGAATCTTAACAAAGGGGAACTCTCTCTGAAACATGCTCTTGGCTTGGGTTATCAACCAAATGTGATTCCCTTAGACGAACCTTTGCTTGATAGGCCAGCTCGACCAGTCAAAGTTGGCTGGCATCCAGTCGGCGGGCCTGCCGGTAAATGGTTTGCCGACAAGACAGGACTAGGGAAAATGATCAAGGAAAAGATCAACAAGTACCCAGACCCTACCCAGCACTGGGCTGTACTGGTGGGCGACTTTGCTCATCAGCTTTGGATGGTGAGTGTGGACAAATGCGTTGGTGCGCTTATATTTGGTTCTTTAATAACGAGTCTGAAGGATGAAAACTTTGACGTCATTTATACAAACGAGAGTATTAATGTAGAGGAATGGTGTACGTTTGAAGTGGGCGAGACTCGATTCAATGATGATGCTATACGGCGAGCTGGTAAGTTTTGAACCTTCATCCAGAACCCGCTCGGCCTTTTGCATTTTACGGGTTTCCTTCCCTTTCCACAGATTAGTAACAGCCTACAGGTGAATCCGTTATCCATAGCATTCGGGAAACACGACCAGCATACAATCTGATCAGTAACAACTGCCAAACTTATGTACTGCAGCTTCTTGACGCTATTAAGGTTGGTATGCGCAAAGAGTTTGGTACTTCAAGGGCTGTCTATGAGAGACTTGTTGGTCCCGGTACAGTTTTGGAACTCTTCGCGGGCCCGGAAGAATCTCATGAGCTAGCGAACGCACCTTTGACAGACTCGGGGACGGTATCACTTGCTGAGCAAGTGATGAATGAAAATACAGTCCAGCTGGATACGCATGAAGAGCTAGAGCGAAAGACCGACGCTGGAGAGCATAAGAAAAGCATATTCTCTCGCTTCACTCGGCATTAGCTACCGGGCTAAAAGGTTGTAAGTAGGGCAGATTCTCACGGTTCTCAAATCGCATTAAGTAGCTAATATTTATAGAAGCGATTGGCTTCTTATACCAGATTCAATATTGTTTTAGGTCTTGTGCATTTCTAGCTTTGCACACATGCCGAAATCTTTTCCACTGCACTTAGGCAAGGCTTCAGACCGCTGCGCACCACGAACAAGTACATCTCAACGTCTTCGACGGTTCTGCCTTAAGAGTTCGCCGCTCACGACCAGACGGGCCGAGCGAGAGCTTTCCCGTACCGCCCGCCAAACTACCGCAATTAATAGATTGACACTCTCTCCCAACGCTAGCCCAGCAGATGGACATCATAAAGTTTTACTCTCAAACACCATAGACGCCTCGTCTTTCGGATGGCCATCCACTTGCTCCATAGCTCGCCGAAGATTGCTGCTGCTCAATCCCCAATGAGGAGGACTAAGGTGGACCTCCCAAGCGTCGAGCACTCACTCCCTTGTCTTACTAGGTAGATGCTGTCTAGACAACATGTCCCGATGAGGAGGGGCAGCAATAAGCAATGATAGCCATATATGTGTTATCCAAACTGAGCAACTCCGTGCCCTTCTCTTTGTCTATACCGACATATCCATTTCTTACTCACCGATAAGGCTGCTGCATGGCCTCGACGTTACCGACGGAGCTGGCGCAAACTTGACTGCTCCGCTCTGTCAACCTCGATTAACCCCTTTCCCTATGATCTATGTTAGCGACTCGCGCTGCCAGAGGAAATAGAAAGATTACACAAGCTTAGTCCGACGACTCGACATTCTCCATGACCACCATCGCCTTCTTCACATTTTTATCGTCGCCGTGAAGTTTTACTATCACTCGCTCTCATCATCAAGCTTGCAACTCTCTGTCTGTTCGTCCTGCGACTTGATGTTGATATGCTTGACGATGGCTGGCCATACTACGTCGGGGAAGGCACCATACTGGAGTAAGTCAGCGCGCAACAAGTGCTGTCGACTTCCAGTGACTAGTTGTCCGTTCGGTCGCTTAGATTGAGGAACGGATACACGTCGTTCTCATGTTTGCAGCCTGCAAATATTCGCAGATGCTATCAAGGTCGTTTTGTCAGCATTTTGATAGTTCCGACGTCGGGGAAGAGAACTAGGTCGCCAAGTCACGGCATGGAGACAAAAGACACGTCGCTGAATAGACCACCAACACCGACATAGAACGTCACTGTATCTGCTCAATTCAGCTATGCCATTGAAGAGGCACAGGCCGCAGCTTGATACCTGCATATTCCAAGCAGTTGCGAGATGGGGCTACTCACTGACAACGGGAAAAGGCCAGCTGGTCGTGGTCGCGTATGTATAGTGAAGTCCGGAAGAGTAAGTACGAATTATGAGGATGGGATACTTTGACGAGGAATAAGCGGCGAGACATTGTCATCAGCGGCAAGCGGCTATCTTCTCCAAATACCAGGCATGGAGACGTAGATGGGCAACAGGAGGTTCTCGGCAGCAGGTCGCGTAGCTCACACCCAGCCTCCACCAGCTGCCTCTCAACTGCCCATGCCAAATTATCGAGCTGTAGGCTTTCTCCCGCAAAATGCTGCCACTTACACCATTATAGCACCGCGATATTGCTCGGGCTGGTGAGCCTCCCCTAGAGGGCGGCATGGTCAGCGCATCGCGCAAGCTCATCTAGCATGTGCACCCACATCATCTCTGGGCCTTTTTCTAGCTTACACACACCATATGCCAAGGCGAAAAAGCACTAGAGAAGAGTGTGGGGGTTTAGAGGGCAGCTCAGGGGCGTCCGCTGCTGCAGCATCTTGATGTCACACTCTACGTTGGCCCGGATGGCGCTGAGCCGGCTGCGGTCTTGAGGCTGCGGCACGATAGCTAGGACCGCCTGCAAGTATATCCGTGAGACGAGGACATATTTGAATAGGAGCGTGTGTTTCTTCATTATCCTTGCCGCTGCCTATATACATGCTAAGCCAAATGAAAGAATGGTTGGGAAGTATGCCAAGCCACCGAAGCAACCAGAAGCATTTTCTTTTCAGGAATACTATCTTTCGGAAAGCTACTCAGTGCAAGCATGTCTGCATCATTATGTTCTGTGTAAAAGCAATAGGCCGCGATCCTCATGTCTATCTTTGACCACATCAATCGTATCAATTACGAGCCGACAGCGGAACATAATATTGACTTGTCGGCACATAATAGCACCGACTATAAGTCGCTCCTAAGAGGACCTCCGAACGCTACATCCACTCATCATGTCCGGTGGCCTGATTACCCGACCATGATACTTTTGCCCTCGAAATCATGGCCTTGCCAGCGAATGTAAGGGTGCTCTGCTACATTTGCCAAAGGATCGTTCAATATTCCACACGCCGGCCGCCTGATGTAGGACATTCGTTTTGCGCCGAGCTTGTACCAATATGCCAGCTATCCCCCAAGCTACCCAGCTCTCCGTCGTTGTGCTGCCAACCTCTAGACTATGTTCCTAGGCTGCTCTTGATGGCTGATCAGCTACATGGTCTGCTGCCGTGTGAATACTGGTGGAGCTTTCTGTGCCAATGCAAAATAAATCCCATTTCAAGGGAGCATGCACCTTGCTTATGGTGGCATAAACCTCATCCGGTTCACATGTTTTGGTTAATCTCTTAGTGACAATCACCAATGCAGTCATTGCATTGCCCTAACTCCTTTATAAATTATCATGGTTATCAAAACTGTCGCCTACCCGCATGAAGCCATTGCCAGACTGAGGAATCACTTTATTTAAACCGCTATGCGATTGAGTACGCCTCTGTTCGTTTAAGAAAGTCGCCGCTCCATACAGCGTAACACCATCCCGCATAGATGGATGGCACGAGGGCCTTGCGGAATTATCTCGATAGCGACTTAGTGGGCCATTGATTATGTAGCAATCTCCTCCCTATCCAGCCCACCCAGCGATCTCGCTGGCTACCACAGTTGAAAAGGCATCTACGAGTCCCATGTCTGACAGCCTCACCACCGACAGACTTAATTCACTCACTCGTAATATGCATATCTAATAGTTAGCAGCGCTTCTGCATACCGTGTTACTCGCGTTTTCTCGGACCCTCTCTAAGTCACAACAGCCGCGCTGCCGCATCTGCTCAATACAACATGCCGCAATCTCTTGCGCAACGTCTCACGTGGAGCGAGTGTGGGGGGACGGTGAGTCGACTAGCAACCGGCGAGTCTGCCACGTCTGCAGGGGAGTTGTTGACCCCCCCTGAAATCACACAGCAGGATGAACAGCACAACACCACGATCGCTACCGAATTTGGTTGTTTTTCCAGCTACGGTCAGCAGCGCTGAAGACTAACTGACCTGCTAATCGGTGAGAGTTAAGTGTGAAAGCGTTCGAAAGCGCCCTCATGGATGTCAGCAGACTGTCGATGTTAGAATTAGACAACAGCTGCACATTTGCTGGTTATGCTCGGCGAGACGAAGCAGATAATCTCATATTCGAACCCAACGTCTCAGACTCCATATCCCAGTTCTGCTGTCTGTAACCAAGCCATATCGGTCCGTCACTTCAACTATCTAGAGTATGCCGCCAGAGCATGACATGCCTGCAGAAAGGATCTTCACATGGCGCATCGATAAAGGCATCTATTCTGCCGCCAGTATCAGCCTATGCTCGAATACAACACGTCGGTGGCAAGCTTACGGTTCTCTCAACACCGGCCTTTCCTGGCCACGCCCTCAGTTACTTCCATGGACGATTGTGCTGACCATATCTTCACATATCAGATCACAGATCTCTAGAGTTTTTGAGCCAAGGTTTAGGACGAGCTCGATTTTCCTTGTCAATAGGTTTGGGAAAGCGCGGAGGTCCCCGAGCGTAGTTCCCGAGATGCAAGACGGGATATTAGCCCAGCTCACACGCTACGATAGTCCATCAATCGAGTCCTCGATCAAACACTAATAACAGGATTGGAGCATTACATCCATCATGGCTGAAACTTCGGCCGCGATCTTCCAAAACTTCAAGGCTGGAGGGTGGATGCTCGTAGCGACGTTCAGAACACATGTGACAACGGCAACAGTGGGTGACTCTCTTGTCCAGACGACGATCAAGGCTGGCGCCGCAGGTAGTGCGAAAGTACATCCAAGACACGACGTTGTTTTACGGCAAGATCGTAGGACTTTTCATGACCCGGCCATAGCGACTTGGTTTGAAACAACTTTACACTGACGACAAGTCGGGCTGATCCGACCCGACAATATGAGGTAATTGCGAGGTTCGAGAGTGATGGAACGAACTGCGAAGCAAAACATTAGTCAATATACAGCAACTAGAAACAGCAGTTCATATATATGTCTCGGTATAAGGCTTGGGCTTTAGAATTGAGGTCCCAGATGAACGGGTTGAGCCTGATTTACTATGCATAACACTAGGGATGAAGATTAGGATGCTGTTTCGATCAAGGGTAGGGGAAATTGCAGCGGTAGCGTTTATGGCAGCATCGTTAGCAGCGGCGACAGAAATACGCGTC
Source organism: Stylonectria norvegica (assembly GCA_014621405.1). NCBI lineage: Eukaryota > Fungi > Ascomycota > Sordariomycetes > Hypocreales > Nectriaceae > Stylonectria > Stylonectria norvegica. The sequence continues at coordinate 62,661 of JAANBC010000060.1, read as the reverse complement.
GTATACAAGAATGGTAAGGAGAGAGGCGGGGCCCTTCTCTCCAGTGAGAGATACTGTCTTGTACTCCTGTCGACTGTGGCTAAGACTGGCCCGACGTCGTTCACCACTACATCCTTATGCGAAGATTATCGTCGTGAGCTGATCACATGTTCCTACGCAATCATTCAATCATCATTAACCATTGCCATCTCTCAATATACGTATATTCTTTTCGACGAGGGCTGCGATTTTTATCGACATAACCTATGCTCTATAATCTGTGGTACTGGTATCTGCCGGGCGAGGTCAATTGTCAAATGAGACTCCCACTTGAAGCCACTATGAACAAGGTGGTATATTAATAACCTTTCTCGGCGACATCATTGTGACTTGCAGGTATCCCCTTATTTATGGCGCTGTCCCGCGTTCTAAGCCATATCGGCCCACTCGGATTCTTTCGTTGAGCTCGAACCCTGCGACGAGGGATGTTTACCTATAACGGCGTTATGCGTTATGCGTCCATCAGTTCTGTTTCCGGGCAGTAGCTTGTTATTGGCGTCGATGGCCCTTTTGATTGTGACTTTCAAATCCCAAGACCGTCCCAGAATGACGTTAACGTACCCACATCAAGTTTTCAGACTATCTGTCGTCCTTGCTGCTGCGGCATCCTGATGAGTGTACTAGAGCAGGCTCTTCTTAGCGCTCCATTAGGTAGCAAGGTGACAATCACATATTCCCAATCCAGGTGTAGAAATACGAGCCGGCTTTCAACAATTCATGAGCTGATCATGACTACAACAAAAGGACACCAGGCAGTACCGCGGAGGCTGATTATTGAATTGATAGATCGGTCAACAAGCGGCAACTCGAATTTCCCATTAATAACACGGCGGCGCCCAGACTTATGCCGAAAGGGAATATATCTGTTGCAAGAGGCTCGTTTATCCCTTACAACTCCGCGGAGAAAGTTCTAGTTACCTTAAGTCCAGATCTAGGCGCGCACTTGGCCATTGTCATTCAGATAGCCGATAAGGTGCATACCTGTGTTTTCCGGCGCCAGAAGCCCGGGGTGCGCGGGCTTGTGGGGCCGGCTCGGAGCTGTAATGCACCAATCACAAGGTGGTGCCACTTACTTTCCATCCAGGAACATTTCAAATGCCAAAATAGCTCCATATTTAGAGTAGGCATGCCAATACTAGCACTTACCCAAACATCGAAGAAAAATGCGTCAAAATGTGACCTCTTAAGTTAGCATGCTGGTTACTGTACGAATACGAGGGTAACCATCCTCAATTCGCGAATCTCTCACTATAAGCTGTGCTACGCAAGGTAGCCCAAGGTAATCCGCATCATCTACAAACGATAAAATAAGCCATGTCAAGGGTCGGATGGTATACTTCGAGAGGAGGCAAAACAGAGGTAGAACAAGACATGGTGCGGCTGTAACCCTATAAGTCATTTGTATTTACAAGCTATGTGAGTTGGGACGAGTCACTTGATAGTATTGCTTGAAAATGTATCTTGCATAGACATACCGGGGGTTTCTCATACAAGGAAGATGCAAGTAAGCTGCTAATACACTAGTAGGGAGAATAGTCGCACCAGACGGCTTTTGGCCTACTAGGTTCTGGGTAACGCTGTCCCTATGAAATAATAACGCTAACAGTTTCACAAATACAGACAAGCAGTCCCAGACATATGAGACGTTGCCTAGCTACTGCATTGCGGTTGGAGTAAGCCCTAAATATTGCCCTTACTATCCGTCTTTGGAATATAAATGTCAACTGATAGAGGCTAAAAGAAATTAGCAATTGTCGCGCATTCAACATAGCACAACTTATGCCATCGCCGCTGAAGCGTCCATAATATTGAGTGAAGTAGGGGCGGAAGAACAGAACGCCAGTGCCATCACAATTGTTCTGGATAGTCTCGGGAATCAAGTTTGTAACTGTCTCTTCAAAGCATAATGCAGTTTGAAAATCGGATGCCGTAAGTGCCCAGCTAATTACCTCTCATTATATTATTCCATGAAATTAGACACACGCAGTATATACTTCGGGGGAAACGTTATCGGCTTCTCACCCCGTAGTCAACGTCTGGTCATCCCGCTCGGAGAGCCGTTTGCCATTGCGCATGCTGCGTTTCGATTCTGCCTTCTCGCCGCTATTGGACACTATCATATAGAAGGAGAACTCATTCTTCGAGGTAACCCGACCGCCTGCTTCGATAGGCTTACAGTCAGTGATGAGGGTATCAACTCAATCTACCACGTAATTCTACGCAATACCAATGCCATCGTCGGAACATATGGCGACCTTTCTGGATGGCATCAACACTTCATGATCTGCCAACCCTTCAACTTACGTGGCAGGGATTGGTATTACAGGAAGCGGAGTTGTTGGGATATGGGGAAAGTAATTTAGTAAGTGAGACTATCCGCTAGCTAGGTTGGTGACAACTTACGAGGCCACACATAGTTAGGGTCAGATTTGGACTTCGCATTGATTGAGTCATTGAGTCACATGTTTGCTGGTCTTGGCAAGGATATTCAGCAGTACTCGGAAAACGGGTGAAATTTAGGTCTTACAGTCATCCCAATCTGGGTTATTCGCAGCGTCACAGATTAGAGTGAATGGGGTTGCGGAGATTCCATTGATGATGAGAGCAGTGGTGATAGTAGCCTTAGAAAACATCTTGTTGTCTTCAGGAGATGCTTAAAGTGATGCTTAATAAATCTATTTGATGGTCTGGGCGGTATAGATTGTTAGTCTATAATACGAAAACAGCTGCGCGGTCTATTTATATATGAATCGTTCAATACAAGTACGCATCTCAAGGTGGGTTTGAAGTACGATCAGATCAATGACTGCGTCTTTCTACAAAAGCTGTCGGATTGGCCCTTCTAGGTCCACCCGACATGTCATAAGACGATCTCTGTCATCTTGGGAAGGTTCGGCGCTCACTACATTATCATCCTGCTGACCTTTTATTCGAGCATTGTTGGCCAGCCAGCGGTCACGCCAACAAGCTCCAAGAACTCGATGCACCATACCCACCAAATATCACCCACGTGTTCACATTGTGAGGCGAGCGCGCTGTGATGCCTCTTAGCTGACCTTCCCCGATATCTAGTTCGGCAGAAGGCTTGTCCGCTTGCGACACTTTAAGGAGCCAGGAGGGCTTTGTTTCAAAGACAGGTCCTGTGTCTGGCTTGCATGTGTTTGAATTCATCTAGCACAAAGCCAAACAGCACCTTGACATCCTCGCATACACTGAAAGTATACCTTAAAAGCTGAGAAGTAGTCTTGTCATGGTTCAATCATCAATTGTTCAAGTCAGAGCGGCTTACGCAAGCCTGAACTATTTTTATGAGTATCAAGATCATCACACGAGCCAGCAAGCCTCAAGAGATCAGAGCAACCGATCGGCTGCACTGGCAACGGCACGCGCATTGCCATTTACAGTAAGTAAGGAGCAACAATATGCCCTTACCATCTCCACATTCCACTTCCATACCACAGAAGGAATGTTCGTCACAGATATCCTCATTGGTAAGCGAGACTCGTCAATTGGCAAAAGCTCAGGAACCGTTTGGCTACCTATTTATGTAGGGAGACTTGATGGCCTTGTGAATAGAGCTGTTTAGAAAACGATGAGTCCATCGAGCGCGAAGACTTCCGCGTTATCATGCTCAAGACTAAATGGATACCTACATATAACATCCCAACTGACGCAACAGACTCTGGATGATACGAAGCTAGTGATGACAGCAGTAATTTCTCTGACATGTACTATAGGCTTATTTAGCTGCTAGTAGCCTCTCTCGAGCCAGTGCGTTGCGTGTGGGAGAGATTCTATTGAACAAGCCACAACAGTGGCAAACATCTCGCACCCCGTCTACTCAGTAGTAAGACTGAAGTCCCATAGTACCAGGGCCTAATATTTTCTACCGCCAGTGGCCACTCCATTCAGCCTGCACAACCTTACCACCCTCGCTGAAAGTTCCGTTGACTGGGACCACGGGGGCGCCACTCGTGCTCACATATAATGTGTGGGCATTCTTGCATCGCCCAAACGCCACGGCTGTCGACCCAGCCACTGTCGACTCAGTGAGCGCGCCTACTACTATCTTAGCTCTGGCTGTCTCAATGTCAAAGCGCGCCACTGAGTTATCCAGATTTGTTGCGATATAAATAGCCCTGCCCGACGGGTCGAAAGCGAAGTCATCAATGAATGTTGCTATTGATGATAGGTTTGCCACTAGCTGAGGCGTAGCATTTGGCACAGACCGACCAATTGTCGAGATTCGTACGCGGAAGATAGACACAAGATATGAGTTGCTGAAGTAGAGGTAGTCATCGCGAACATGAATGCCATTGACGCCGATAGCCACCGTAGCGCCGCTGACAGGTTTCATTTCCTGAAAAGAGAAAGCCGAAGCGTCAAAGAAACCAGTTGCCACATCCAGTCGACCAACTAGTCCGAGGGTCGAGTCAGCAATGAGAACAATGCCGAGGGCACCGGGGACATCAGTCACGCCATTAAGGAAGGTGCTTTTTGAGTTCAGGTTGCTAATCTTCGCGATCTTGGGCACGTTCTCGTGCCCACGACGTCCATGATAGGTAAGACTCCAGGCGCTGAAGCCACCCACGACAGGGACTAGTGACGATGTCGAATTGCCACCGGTAAAGACATATGTCTCATAGCCACTGGCGACAGCAACTTCAGTGATGCCGTTGATATTCTGGAGGACGGGAATAGAGGCAACAACTTCGAGTGTGTGGCAGCCGCTCTCGGCTGAGTTGCGGATAGTCAAGATCTCAGCCGATGGATACAGCTGCGAGAGAAGAACATCGCCATTAGGGCGAATCGCAATGTTTTCTAGCCACGCTCCGAGCTGAAGCTGGGCGACGGTGTGGGAGGAGAGAATGTCGGCAAGGGCGACAGGGAGAATAATCGCGGCGAGGAGACTGTTGAGGGAAATCATAGCAAGGAAGAGATAATGGACAGAAGTGAGATATTATATGAGGAGGGTTAAATGAGAAGATAAGTGAGTGAAAAGTCCGGAGAAGCGTCTTTCTATACAGCTTATGGGCATGGCGATATGCAGTTCTCTCTAAGGAAGACAGGCACTATCCCTACAAGCTCCATGCGGACTGCTGACATATGAAACGAGATTAGCTCTTGGTTTTAATTTGGAACCAAAGAACTGCAATCAAAACACCAGACCTATATCGGACTGGATCAAGCTGCCAAGCATAGTCACAGTATTATAATTGGCCCTGCGACTTACAAGCATTTATAGAAATTCGCTGTGTTAGGATCAGTGGGAACGCTACTATTTGTATAGTCGCAAGATATGTCCGTATTTCAAGCAATAACCTGGGTGCTAGGGCAGGGATGCAGAAGTTGATTACCTGTATTGTCGTCTGCTTAGAAATCAGAAGTGCCGTGGAGTTGATACCGACGCCCAATGTCAGCAGTATCGGGTCTTACGCGTTACATCGATTTGCTCATTCTCCACAGACCGTAATCAAAGGAACGACATTTCAATCTGATTGGTTTGTGGTATTTCTGTTCGAAACTTACCTTTGCGACTCTGTTCACAGTCACGATTTACCAGTATCTCCAAAAGAAGAGACTGAAGCATCTCGAAACGAAGATATCTCTCCTTATGCTTTATTCTTTCTCTTCGTTTACAAAATCATGACGAGAGCCTTGACTGTATTTATGAAAAGGGCAAGTGCCTATTGTTTAGCTGCAGGTCGAAAATCACGTAGCTTGAGTCCTTTCTTTCTTCTTTGAAGTCATGCCTAAAAGTCCCTCAACTCACCGCGGAAATTTCGCCCTAAAGCCTCATGTGTAGGTGTGCTATCATCCCCCTGAGCTACGCAATGCACTAAATGCTAGCTGATATATCACATCACTAAAATGAAGCTGTGCCGTAATGCGGGAAATACAGAGTGTCATGTTCAAGTCTTCGCGGTATGATTGATACCTCGTGTGGGTGATATGAGGAAGAGGAGAACAAGCCACGTCTTACGAGCCGCATATTTTATCGCGTGCTGAGTTCTAAGCAAGTCCTCGCAGGGTTCAATCAAGGTACACCTTAACAACAGCCAGTCTAGCATACATTCTCTTGCGCTCATTATCATAACGCTTCGTTCTCGAAGTTTCCATCTAGTTTTAGTTGTTATGAATGTCAAGCTATACTCAGTTTGGCTTACAAAACTGTCACTTTCATTATTATTAAGATATAAATAAGAGTTCCTAATAAACTTAGTTAGAAATAAACTAAGAACTGAAGATATAGGCAGATTAACTGTAATTATGTTCTTCAGTATAAAAACTTGTTACACACATTTTAGTCTATTTATCCTGATAAGATTGGCAATGAATCCTACGCATCTCTCAAGGTAGCAAACTTGAATATATCACTGGAATGAAAGGAAGTCTCTTCGGGATCTGCGCTACCAAGGCAAGTTCCCGGTTCCTGATTCATCGTCCCACAGCCCCTCATTTGCTGGTCCATCATCTAGTTGTGGAACATACAGAAAGCCATCCTTTCCGTTGTCTGCCGTGTAGAAATGAAATAGATTGTGAAAGACATGCATTGCTTTCGTATACCTACGTGAATTCCGAATTAGTTTTAACGGGTAATTGAGAAGCAGGGTCGACTGACATAAGCTGAGATGGAAACTCACATGCCGGCGGAGCCACATCGCCACCAAATGAAGGTAAACCGATGTTATAGTCAGGCCCAAAGGAAGGCGACTCAAGGTTAGGCCAAGTATGAAGCAAATCTGGCACGAAACCTGCGCCGCGTGCTTAGGCCAAGGTAGTCTAAGTTGGAGGCAGATTATTTCTACAGGTGGACGTAGCCGTCTCCAACGACAATGTTCTCTCCGTCGCAGACACGTCAAACTCTACACAGCCAAGTTGAGCTCTGCAAGATCACAGTCCTAATGGCTCATCTGTGACTATTCGGTTGATTATCGCAAGATATCAAGTTGCGCTCGTCACCTGTGGATCTCCATCTCACGATACTTATGTACTGTGCCCATCAAAGTTTGAATCGGATGCTATAACTTTTTCTCTTTCGTTGCTGCTTCCGGCACATCATAAACAGCCCGTATAACCGTTGTCTAAGCCCTTCTCACAGGTGGGGGCCAAGGAAGAGTACGAATATTCGTCAGGATGATGCCTATTAGTTGCCATAGAATGCACACGTGGAATATTCAGACCCAGCTTTGCGTGAACGGCTGTAACTTGATAGATTACATAAAATCGAAGCTGCTTAATGCAATTATAAAGTATTTTTGTTTTCAGTTCTCACTTAGTATGCTCGGCTTTTCGCGGAGCACATCCGTATACTCGATGACAAGCCCATATATTAATACGGCGAGGCAAACCATCGTCCCTATCAAGGCTCGTGCCTGCTGGTCGACTTCAAGTTGCTCCATAAATCGCCCTCGCAACGCTGTTTTGGTGCTGTCCAGAACCACTAACTTCTGCTCCAAATTTTACGGAGGTGGGATTCTTTTTGCCGAAGGATATGAGACAGGAGGACCAACTTCACAACCCGGGCGCCAAAGCTCGCAATGTAAGAGACAAATTGTCATATCGGTGTGACCGTTTGAGCTAGGTGGAATATCAAACATCCCTAATTCTACTTCTATATCGTTCACGTTACTTGATTCAAGGTTGTCGAATGTTGCTTGATATGAAGTTTCGAAGCCTCGCGGTTATAAATACATCGGCCGAGAAATCGAATTTGCTACCAGAGTGGTCGTCTCATCTCGTTGTTCAATAAAGAAACATGTTCAGATTAAGAGCCGTCGCGGTGGAGCCCAATCGATATCGCTGTTCTCACAAGTAAGCCTACTATAATCCATATAGTTCTTCGCTCATATGAGCCCTAAGAACTCCAAACAGATCATGACTGCTTGAACAACGCTGACATCGTAGTGCTCATGGACCTGCTCGCAGTAGTGATGATAAAAACACCAAGTATGAGTTTAGTAGCAAGTCGTTCCCTTGGTTGTCGAGAATTTCCAATGCCTGTCTTTTATTAAACTTGGTCAAGTCAGAGGAGATTAAAAGAGTATACTCTGTCTCGGTGAGAGCTAAGATGGCTGCTGATGTCATGGTGAACCTCGCGGCTTTTTCTGAAAGGCACGTTACTAACAGACCTGCTAAGTATAAATTAGCTAGCCTGCTAAGGATCGTCAGTGCGACGGGCAGGTGTATTGACAGAGTGGAAGCTGTGAGTATTAATCGTAACGCCGTATTCTTTTCGTTGCGCCCACATACCCTTTGGCTCTCGGATTACCTTTTCATTGCCGGGGATATGCAGGATTTTTATGAAATGATCGAAACTATCAAGAAAATTATTGCCAGATGAAGCGGACTTTGGATCGAAGAGGGGGCCATTAGACTTTCGTGCCCAGATCATGCTATGTGATGAAATTAGGCACTTATGAGCGTGGATTTCCGCAAACAGAGACATTTGGGTTCTATGACCTTTTCAAATACCTCGTCCAAAGGAGCTCTCCATAATCGCCTTCGAAAGTGGAAAGTGCCATTTCTGCCTACTATCCCCTATCAAGCTGTTAACAGCACTAGCGGCTTTAACTTCAGCTGTGAGACCTTGCACAATTAATCTGATGTATCGAAGACGACTTTGTAATTCTGTCCACACAAGCTCACTGGATCGTGCTGGCGCGTATCCGTCCCAAAGAAGGGACTGGACACTCAGGACGGCCCTTATAACACTGACATGGCTGATATCGGTCACGTCAAACCTTGCGCCGTCGGAAATTGAAGCAGCTCCAAGGACTAAGGCGCAGCAGCGTATTGTCTAATGCGACGTTGAGGATAAGGCCATTTCTAGATCGGACGTTCGGAGGCTCAGACAGTAGGAAGTCACTCTAGTGCAGAAGTGAAATCTTGGGTATACAATTAGGGTCTTGGGATCATTCAATGATGATGCTAAGGAGACGTTAACCAAGATTCTCTGACTGAATGCGAACGAGGGAATATCCTTCTTGAGCAATGTGTAAAATTGGAGTATAGTTATCATGATATAGAGGACTGAGAGGGATTGGTTGGAATTTGGTAATCGCCATTGCCTGATTTACTTGCATGGTTAGCCTATAACCAGAAACGTCGGTCCGAGCCCAGGTTCTAGTTCGAGGACGCCGATCCAAGGTAAAGGTGATTTACAGTCGGAGATTTGGGGACTAAGAACCACTTTAAACTAAAACTTAGACACGAGCTCATTTTATATTATCCGTCATTGCAACTAGTTCTTCAAGCTCAATCTACTATACGGCACATCTTACACTACCATGTCTGAACTAAACCATTTACTCTGTCCATGCCAGGCCCCAGTCCGAACCTACGGAAAGTGACTATGATTCTCTGGGAACTCGGAACCCTCTATAACCCCGAACAATTGACCTGCGCGAAGGTCAAGGGGAAACCATACATATTAATCAACTCATATGGCCGCCTGCCGGCGACTTTCCATTAAAACCTCAAAATCTGGGACAGGTGTTCAAGTATCTGACGCTTCGTTCACAGGAAAGCGCTTGGCTCGTAGTTAGCGATACTTCTAGTTCAGCCAACGTGGACTTTGTTTTGGCCAAAAAGGTTGTTTCAGCAAATTTCACCGTGAAAAGCTTCGTCGTCCATCGCGCACTACACAAGTGAGATTTAAAGAATCATTGGGGTTATTGATATATAACCTGTCAAGCAAGGCACAGATCTTTTGGTCAAAAACGTCGACTAGTGCAGAACTGTTATTTGTTCTTGACTAGGACATTGGTCGTTTGCGCCTGAGATTAACACTTCGGGAACGAAGCGTTATGTTAATGAGCGCAACAGAATGTATGCTAAATCGGCTGCTGTTAAGGCGTACCTTGATTATGATGCGGAATTTAAGGCGCTAAAATATAGTCAACAAAAACATATGCGGAGCCCATGTTCTACCCAGTAGCCGCAATTTACTGAAAGGTCGGGGCTGGGACCATTCCCGAGTGGGTTAGTTGAGTAGTAGCGTCGCTTTTTCTCCAGATGCTACGAGCCCCCTCTTTACATTAGCATCTTTAGCGCGAAATACGTAAATAGTGAATGAGTAATTTTGGTAGTAAGTGGAGTCCGTTTTAAATCATATTTAGCATGACCAGGAGGTTTCTATCTATATAAAGGGCAGTACGCTGCTCTCTTGTAGCAAGACTTCATTTCATATTCAACTTCCAAAGCTCCACGAATGCATCATGATACCCGAAGCGCTTGAACGAATCAGCATTCGCTGGCTGCCTGGTGCCGCGTACGAGGATACCAAAACCATCGCCTTGAATGTGGGCGGCTACTTCATGGACCTTAGGGTCACGAAAGAGAACCCCTCAATCGAATGGGCTCAGGCTGGTGAGCGTACAATCTTGAATGAGGACCCAAGTATGGTCACGCCTCACTTCCACAACGAGTTGACCGTGTTGCTAATTGCCATGTTAAGAAACTTGTCGGTGGACACATGTAATCGACTCGTTGAACCTCACAGAACCAGACGAAGCGCAATTATTCACATTGCCTAATGGTGACGAGCTGGAAGTGGGAAGCACCGCAAACCCCCTCGAGAATGGCGCCATATCTTCATTTGAGGAGGTCTGGCGGAACGTAACATTGCATCACTCTTTAAGCAAGACATCATGGATTCTTCAAAGTAGTGAAGGGACGGTATTCATTGGAAAGGTTGGAAATATATCCCTGGCTCTAAGTAAGATCAGCGGAACTGGTTTTGTTGCTCGCAGGGAGGATTCAGGGAAAGATGGGCAAGAATGGGAGGTTACCTTCGAGTCCGGGGATGCCAGCAGCCTCCCAAGGGCTGCACAGGTGGAGCACCAATTGAGTAATGGCCAGAGCGCGTGGAAAAATGGCGACTCTCTTGAAGTCGGAGATGTTGTGTATATTGTTCGGGCTTTTGGCCAATGCTAGAAACCTCAATTCACGGCTCAGGCCTGCCTCGTCGGGGATCTTAGCTTCTCTAATCTGTCTACAGTCTTTGTAAGTTTGTAACTACAGTCCCTGCGGCTAAATGCCCGTATGGGGCTAGCTCCCACCGCTACAAACTCAAAGGCAAAGCTTATTACGTGATTGCAAGATAACTTCCTAATCGGGGCAAGGCCAATAGTCGTATACAACAACCCGATGACCAAAATAGCCGGTCATTCCCGGGATAAAACGGTTCAATCAACGGAAGGGCGTGGCGGGCGTTGCTGACAAACTGCAGTATGCGGATAGTTACACGGGGAAATTTAATAATGACGCGTGCTCTCCTGACCTTGTTTTCTTTATAACCCTACAGTGACCCCTCACACATACAACGAAAGTTTAAGGCGGACTTCAACAAGGCATATCACTTTACCACGGTTCTCATTTCTCGACTCAGAATCTCTTGCCGAGATGAACAACGGAGAAGATGTTCTGTTACATTATTTCGACCTCGGAAGTCTAGGGCGTGGCGAAATCGTTCGGTGAGTTCCGTAGCCTATCACTGCTAACGGAAAATTGCTAAATCACTCTCTTAAGGTTGTTTTTGAGAGAACTTGGAATTGCATTCGAAGACCGAAAATATGCCTATGATGAGACCTGGAAGCCACTCAATACTTCTCTTGGGATAAGCTTGACGGGGAACCTCCCCATCCTAGAGATTGACAGCCACAAACTCTCTCAAGTTAGTGGGAAGTCCGCTCCCGCATATCTACCACCATGTCACAAGAGCAATTATTAATATTTCCTCCTCTGAACTAGCATATCCCAATACTTCGATATCTAGCGCGACGGGCAAACGCATATGAAGGGCAGTCGAATTACGAGAAGTACCTCGTCGATGCGGTATCGGATCTATATGTTGATTGGAGAGTATGTAGAAACCATAACGTTTTGGCTTCCGCCAACTGAGAACTATGGCAAGACTAATGCTTTCGACTCCAAGGCCGCCTGGGTACCAAACATCGGCGCGCCGACAGATGAGTACAGGACGAAAACGGTCCCTCACTATTATAACATTTTTTCCACATTCTACTCGACTGATAAGACTGGCCCATATCTGCTTGGTAACAAGCCTACTTATGTAGATTTTGCGATCTTTCAGGTCATCGACAATGATTCCGTTATTGGAACTTCCCCTGTTAGTATTCCGTTTCACGGCTTTCGCCAAGAAGCAGGAACATGCTAATTTCCGCCATCTTCGCAGAGCCCGCTGCCAGAATCTTTAATGAAGCTCAGAGACGCAATCTTGAGTCGGCCTATGTTGAGTGACTACCTAGCTCAACGGTCTTAGGTCGTGTTACAGTTCGAGATAGCACTTTTACTATTGTCAACGATCTTTGCCTATGATAAAATATATGATGCTTTTCATTCACCTATGGCATCGCGTGAAAGTTACATGTGTTGTGGGCGTGACAATATGGTTATTTTGACATACACTACTTATATCATCTCGCAGACCGGCAAACATCTCAGTATCAACGTGCATGCCCAATTTATAAATATCGCTTGTTACATCTATTCTGAAAAGACAGGTTCATTCCCTCCGACTTCCCCCTCGTGACAAATTGTGACCCCGTTGAAAGTCAGACGAGATTATCTGTAAATTCGTTTTTGGTAGCACGTTTGGTGACATCCAGCTACCCTCTTCGCATGAAAAGTGTGTATGAAAATTTATCAGCGAGCTACCTAAATGCTCAGGTTCGCTTGTATGCTGCACCAAAGTGGTCATTTGCCAGCCTTCTTGTTGCCCATATGTGGACCATGGTAGACCTCACATGCTGTCTCTTTCTCCGCTCCCTTGGCATCCTAAACACACTTCCCCTCATTAGATCTGGACAGAAAGCACATCTTCTCAATAACCTGGCCGACCGCATAAAAGACATTGAGGCCGTCGATTCCAGCCGCGTCTACCCAAGTCAGTGCGATGCTAGCAACCGTTGTAAGAGACCCGATTGCTCGTGGTTGCGGACCTCCCAGAGCCAACTCCCGGGCAACTCGTGTTTCGTCCATCGGATGCTTATTACTGCCGGCCCGCCGGGGACAGTGACGTGAATAGGAGGTACGATGCTTTGGATGCCGCCTGGGCCGCTGAACCCAAGATTCACATTGTCTTTGAAGGCACCCAGTTCTTGTCCTGCCCAGCAACCACCAACAAGCGCCAGGGAAGCATTAAGGTCAGCAGCATAGGGAGGAACTCCTCACGCTTAGCGTGGGTTTTCTCGTCTGCCTCGTCTACTATTATGCGAATACTGACGATTAGTTCAGTTTCGTGAGGACTTCTCCCCTGCTGAGCTGCGGTCCGCTTTGCTAGCTCCATCTTAGACATCAAAGGGTTACGTTGTCTCCAGAGTTCGATTAGATGAGGTCCCGCGCAGATGAAGTAAGTACTGGTAGGCAAAGTAAGTGGCACTGCGTACTCCCTTTACGGGGATATTTTCGCTACCTCTACTGGAAAGACTCTATCGTACATGTACGCCGGTCTTACGGCCCTGTTCGTTCCGTTACCTATACCATTTATGATATTATGATTCAAACTCCAGAACTTGGAGAGGGGGCTTTTCCCAGAATGGAAAAGGTTCATACCGACGCCGGTCGGGTCAAAATAGAATTTGACTATTCTATAATATAATGCAGATCTGGCAGGTTGTGCGAGACTTGAGCGAAATAAACAAACAGAAGGACATTAAAGCGTAGATACTAAATGTGTAACTGAAGTAGAATAATTCAGGTTGGAAGGGGAAGAAAGATAAGCTGCAATTTTATTTAATCAATTTGATATAAGTCTTATTATACTCAACAACAAGAATAATAATAAGAAGTAAAAGATTTTAAGCTTTTTAAAGAAGATGAGTATCAAATAGAATGAGAGTACCACCTATATAGTCTGGATGTACTACAATTTTATCTCCGGTACCACATCCTTGTCACTTTCGTCCTTCTCATTTTCCGTTGTAGCAAAAAAACGCCATTCATCAGTGCTTCAGGTGTTGGCGGACAGCCCGGCACATATATGTCGACAGGGACGATGCGATCTACGCCGCGAACAACGTTGTAGCTGTAATGATAATATCCACCACCGTTCGCGCAAGTACCCATACTGATAACCCACTTAGGATCAGGCATCTGATCATAGCACTGTCGGACTGCTGGTGCCATTTTGTTTGTTACGGTTCCAGCAACAATCATGACATCAGCCTGCCTTGGCGAAGCTCGGAATATGATACCAAGACGGTCTTGGTCATACCGCGGCATAGACAGGTGCATCATTTCGATGCCGCAGCACGCCAATGCGAAGGTTAGAGGCCACAATGAGCCCTGCCTGGCCCAGTTGATAACTTGATCTGTCTTTGTGCTTGCTACCAATTAGTAGTTATATCGATAGCTCTGTCGGGAAGAGGAACCATACAGGACATAGCCAACGGCTCCAGTCTTATCTCCATCGGTAGATATTGGTGATATTTCGGTGCCTGGGGCAGATTCGCTGGGTTCGTGTCGAGACGAGCCATAGAAACGAGCAAGGAGTATAGGCTGCCGTAGTAGAAGATGGCGTTGTTCTCGTATTGTTGCCGAAGAAGACCGTAGTGTACGGATACCTGACAGACAACAGATCGTTAGTGCTAGCTATAGGACGATTTTGTATGACAGTATTGTCTGCTTGCTTGCTTACTGCGGTGGAGGACTGCGGCCATGTTGAAATTATATATCGTTTGGCAATTCCAAGCGGAGAGGAGTATACATCCAAACGACAAGCTTAACGAGGGGGTAAAAGGGAGTATTTCTAGGTTTAGTTAGATGGGTTGTAAAATGATCAGGAGCAAACATCCCTAACGGACCTTGTGGACTGTTATGCCTCCATCCAATAGCATTGGACCAAATTCCGCTGTGTTGGCTCGTGGACCCACGTTTCATCGGCGAAGAGCCCACATCGTCGGTCAAAAACCCGCCGGATACCGGATGCCGCTACCATGTTTGCGTGTCGGATAAAAGCCCATTTCTGCTCCAGTGCGGTGGTTCACCCACATAGTTTTCCAGATTTAATTCCCCAGAACGCCCAGCAGACTTTATCGTTCCCCGGTCCAATGGCTTCCGCAATCCCTATGGTTGGACAGGAGAGTTCTGGCGCGGCATCGCCCCTAACATGCCTGACTTGCGGCAAAACGTACTCTAGTATCAGTCATCTTCGACGCCACGAAGGAAAACGTAAGCTGCCCAAAGCTCTTGCTATCTGAAAGAGGACAAGTTTAACTCGGTCAAGATGCCGGCACTTTATCGATCTTGTGTCCATCATGCTCAAAAGGATTTTACAGAACGTTTGTTTATCATCATATTGCATATTGCTTGTTACTGATTCGCCCTCAGCGATGTCGCCCGACGACATATTCGGAGGTGTACCGGCAGCGCAGATATAGTGATCCCACTGTCAAAAAGAGGAACCAAGTCGCGTTCCTGTGACAGGTGCTATCGAAGTAAAGTATCCTGCAGCCAAGGAAAGCCATGTTTGCGTTGCTCTTCATCGAACGCCGGTTGTTCATACCAGCGTATGAACACTTCTGCAGATGCAGAACCAACTATCAATACGCAGAGGACTTCAGTATCGTCTGCACCTTTACTCTTGGAGTATACGAACCCTAGGAACTTTGGCACTTCAGAAGCACTTTTGAGGCACATGTCCAGTAATAGCACGCTGGAGCAGGAGAATTCCATGATACTCCCTCCTTCGACACTCACTTATAGTAACACGGATTCTGATCTCATTAGTTGGCCATCTATGCCTTGGTTAGTGGATCATGTTCCCGAGATAAGCGCGGTATCCGTTGATGAGATGCTTTCCGAGCAAGACCATTTTGTTCTGAACCCAAGTCTTTCACAATCTCGGGTTGACAATCTGATACGTGGTCTTTCCAGTACTCACGAAACCACCCGCCTTCAACAGAATGCCGACAGCGAGCGATTTGATACCGTTCTCGCCCGATCTGTCTTCACTCCCGGGAATATCCAGCACTTCACACGTGTCTTCTTCAGTCAAGTTCAACCGTATCATCCTATTCTCCATCCGCCAACTTTCGACGTGGAGATGATCCCGCTCCCGCTTTTGCTATCTGTTGTCTGCATGGGGTCGCTGTTCAGTGCACCATTCGACAGCGCTATATCAGTCCGATCTTTTTTTGACACTGCTGAGGCGTACATCTATAACCACGTGGTCTTTCGTACTTTGCTAGAGAGAACCGGCCTGGAGTTGGATATCACACGGGAAGAAACACAGGCCATTCAAGCAGCTTTGACAATACTAGTGGTTCAAATGGGCATCAATGATGAGTCTACCCGCCGACGTATTCGACTTCAGCGACAGCCCACCCTTAATCAAGCTCTCCGTTTATCTGGACTTATTCGAACGAAACACCCTAAGAGGATCCACCGCTACACAGGATTAGAATGGGATGCATTTATCCAATATGAACTTGCGATTCGGTAACTAAGTTCTTACATCACATATTTTGGACCTCGAATCTGATAAAAAGCTCAGTTTAGTGCATTGGACTCACTTGAATAACAGTTTAATGGCCTGCTGTTTCAATCTTCACCCGGTCTTGATGGTCCCAGAGCTCGTCGGCGACATGCCTTGCTCTGATCGCATTTTCGAAGCTAGAAGTGCGACCGAGTTTGAGCAAGTCATCGCCTTGGATTCTGGTGCATTGCGTCCTCAGTCTCTTGCTACGTCAGTTGAACTCTTGTTGCAAGATTCATGGCCCGGATCTGACGATACGCAATATCAAAATGCAACATCACCGGCGCTATTTTCTGTAATTTGTTGTAAGTAGGTCGCGCCCTGCTACTGCCGACCGACTACTTATACTTTTAAGCGTTATGCGCCATACTTAACGTTGCAAGGTCGTGCTATTTAGGTCTTATGGTATCAAAATCTATGCTTCGCGCTTGCGACAGATGGAAAACCCTGTGGGACACGGTGTCTGAAAGAGAGGAAGCATCGGGCGGCTCTTATGTATTTGCGAACTATGCACGAGAGTCCTGTTCTTTCATGGAAGCCTGCATCAGGGCTATAAAATCTGGAGATGCAAGCAGTATGTTGAAAGGCGCTGTAAGTGTGGATACAACTGAGAGTATTAATAAGTTTCTCGAAAGCATATAGATGTAGGTAGACTCAGATTAAGAACATAGCTATGCTAATCGTATAGTTTATGTGTTCTTTCACATAACAGACCGAGTGCAAACAGATTTCTATTTATATTATCTTTATGAAATTACTGTTCAATATTGAGTAACTTGGTAGATGGCATCGCAATACTACCTTGTTACCGGAGTGTTTTGATCACACTCTCCGTTCTCTCAATTCCAATCCCTTTCCAAATCCCGCCCGTTCGGGCTGGGTTGAAACCAGTCCACCGATGGTCTCTGATCCGATTTAGCAACATTGTGGCCTCCTCATCATGATTTACTCTCGCGAAAAACAGTCTATTCCACTCAGTGCCTCGCTTCTCTTCCTCAACCCTGCGTAGCCGCTGATCTTCCTCAATAGCAGCCTTGTGAAAGCCAATCTTGGCCGCGTCTCTTTCGTGTATACCCTGAAAAACCTGACTCCACGCTCGGCGAGATTCCCACCGCCCTTGTTGCGCCTCTGGCTGTATATGGAGCTTGGAAAGAGGAACGTCATCGATGTGGAATCTTTCAACCACCTGGCCCTCCCCATCTTTAACCACAAGGCAACCGTCCCACTGCCCCGAAATGCTATAGACCAGGTTTCTTTCGTCGCAAGTCTCATACACCCTTGCATGTATTCGGTTTTTAGCGCCCATACCAAGTTTTCCCCGTCCTTCGAACTCGACCTTCGTCATAAATCCGCTGGAGCTGCTGATAAAACTCGGCCCACTGAGTTCTGGATATGGCTGGCCAGTGAAAATTCCCTTAATGGAAAGCGTGGGCATTGTCATGAGGTGCTTTTCGCCGTGGTTTGCATCTGTTATTATAGCGTAGCCTGCTTGGCGCACGACAACTCCGCTCGATGGTGTAAAAGACGTTTCTTGGGCAGCAAACCCGGTGGAGGTAATTCCTCGCTGCTTGTTGTACATGAAACAAGCCGTGACCGGGGGATGGTGAGACACTTGTTCAGCAGTCAAGTGAGTACATGACTCTTTGTCTTTGAAGATACCGAAGAACAGTTCCCCAAGAAAAGGGTTCAGCGGTTTTTTTGCGGCATTGTTCCCACCATCGTCGACTAGTTGTTTTATACTGCACACATAATTCTTCGCAACTAGTAAGGCGCGGTGGGCTGTATCTGGCTCTTCGGATATTTGGAGAAAAAGGGAGTGACAAGAAGCCCAAGCTGAAGGTATTTCAATGGCGGATTTAGGAGCAAGAACAAAGGGCGGAGCAGTTACGTTGGAGAGATCCCCGGTGAAAGTTGAGAGGTAGGAAAGGAAGTCTTTAAGTTGCGTCGCTTGAGACCCAAGAATAGTCATCTTGATGTATGAAAATCCAGTTGCCAGACTGAAATCAAACTACAGACAATAAACAGAAGTCGATTTAAGACGTTGAACTTAAGTGACTCCTAAGAATAGAGCCTGTGATAGGAGACATATGATGACGTTTGTGATTTCGGACTTACCTACTGATTTCGGACTTATGGCCCTAGTAAGTATGAACCCCCCACTTTGTTATGATTGTTACCTACCTTATGCTGGCATAGATGCCAGATGACATCTAATGTAGCTACAGAAAGAGTACGCCTGCTGCAAAGATTGTGCTTCTGGTATCACGCTTCAAATTAAGCACGGTAACATTTCATTCCAGCTATCATAAATCACTGATTTATATTGAAGTGGTAAAATGGGGTAAACGTGCAGGGTAATTATGACATTTTGGAGGGTCCTACTAGCTTGCAGAGCCTCTTGTCAGTGACGACCAGTTCCGTGAGTAAAATCAGAATGTGGTCTTGTCTTGTAAGGCATAGTGATTTCTGCTGTAGTAACAAAGTCTGCTTTGTTGTAAGAACTCAGTTGCAGGCATTCCTAAGTTCAAGCCCAAAAACTTGCCGACAGTTCCGAAACAAGCCTTGCTCTAACCATAAATAGTTAGGGACCCTGCGTATGACGTGGATGAGTCTATATGACTAAGTGGCTTACCCGGAAGCATTCCTAGTTCTTGAGGCAGATCAGGTTTCCCTTGCTCCCAAATACCACGACCCACCCAGTACGAAGGAAGTCAACGAGGTCATTTACTACAGTACAGGCAGGTAATTAGTGCTGGGATGCGAAAAGGCTCCTGCTCAATTGGGGACGTTTCTCGTCTTACTCCCTACAAAACATTTCTCAAAGTAAGTTGATCTTGCAATTGTGTCTGCTGCGGAGGTAAAGGATACAGAAGCACTAAATATTTCCAGTCATTATTTCCCTCTCTTCTTTTTAATCATCCCCAACGCTCCCTTAATAGTCCCTTCTACCAGCCCAGGGTTTCCTTTGTAGCCATTGCCAGGTTTGCCTTCTTTGTCTCTCCACACCCCATCCTTTGCTACCTTACCATATATCTTGGTGTTCTGGTTTCTGTCAATGTACTCCCTCCAAGTCTTGCAAATCTCTTGGCTATCAACCATAATATTCATCTCCTGACTGTGGAACCATGACTGGGTATCCTGATTTCCGCTGCCTTGTATTCCAACTGCACTGTCGGCGATCAAAAGTTTGATGTGGCAGGAGCGGGATTTGAACGATTGATGGATGGGATGATCTTGGTCCTTTCCGACATAATCGTAAATGTGTAAAAGATCTCGAGCAGGCCCGTTTGATGACACCAAGCTTATCAGGGATTGTGCAGCTTGCTCATTAGTTCCACCCTGACCTGGCATGATTTCCCCAGCATCATTGTATCCAAAGCATACGTAGTAGGTTACCTCGACTCCCCGCTGCAGCGCTTCAGCGAGCGCGCAGATTAGAGGTGTTGCGTTTAGATCTGGTGTTTGAATAAAAATATCATGCTGCGCATTTCGAATCAAGGATAGCCAGGCTTCGTTCTGTGGTACACTGACGTCCTTCGAATCAAGACCCCCGTGAGGTGGACGGCCCACGAGAGCGATGGGGACAGGATGTGGCGTGGAAGTCGATATATATGGTACTAGCTCGTCCCCGTCGTGTATTTCGGGGCCGGTTGCGTTGACTGGTGTTTTCGCCGATATGTTGAGCTGTCGATTTGCTGCTTGTAAAGAAGTTTCATTTGGTTTGGCAAGGTAGGCGCCCTGGACGCGAGTAATTTCGTCGGATATTGTTCTGTCAAAGTGAGGATGGCTAGGTTCGTGAACTGCAAGTCGCGGTTTCGTTTCATCGATTGCAGTATTTACATCATTCAAGGATCCTGGTCTACCCGTTTGAAGATTATCTTGAGCGTTTCGGCCTAAGCACCCATCCGAGCTGCCTATCGAGGCCTGGTGTGAGAGAATTGGCTGCTGAAGATAGTCGTTCCAGGTGAGCAGTGCTGCGTCGTATAAGCTGTCCACAATGGGGCCCTCCACATGTGTCATCATCTCCATGTTGTCGTTGTCTTCCATATTGTTACTCATGACAGCGGCAGCCTTACGATCGACGACGCAGAATTTGGCATGCAGCGTTCCGAGTAACATGGTGTGCATACTGATGACATGTAGGTTCAGATTCGGAATCTGTTCTGGTGAAGGCAGCTGTATTGGGTCAAAGGCGTATGTGGACGGCTTCACATGCTGGCGAGCAGCAATGGCATGGGCAGCGCCTGGTTTGTCGTACATGATCCTAACGACCACAGGTTGACCGCGCTCTCCTGCACGATACGATAGCTCCACTAAGGCGGCATTGATGAGTCGCTGTGCAATTGATGGTGACCATTCGCATGTAATGAAGAACACTTCCTTCTCGGCGCGCACGATAAGATTAGAACAGTGCCGAATGATATCAGCGAGGGGAGCAATGATCGTGAGGGGAATCGTTCCATGTGAGCCCATGAGTGAAGGCGACACAGTTCCTACAAGAGGGTCCTTGTCGAGACATTTGAGCGAGTCGGCAAATGCCTTGAGGAAGAGTGTGCTTGGTTGCTTCGAGCCCCAGCTGCCACATTTGAATGCGCTACTAGATGCGTTTTGGAATACAGCCTCTTCGTCGTCGTCTGAAGTTCGATTGGCAATACCAGTATGATGTCCATATAGATCACCAGCGACTTCTCCAGGCGACTTCCCCGGATGAAGAGCGAGAGCTGTGGTGACGTTGCGGGTTTCCTGACAAAGATCAGTGACAGTTTTAGAGACCATCCTAATGATCAATATAGAGAAAGAGGAATTTGTGGACTTTACTATAACTGACTACATCTCAGGGGAGTATGTGATATAAGTAGAAGACTACGGATGTCTGTGCCGGAGCGCTACGGATAGCAGTGCCGAGAATACACCCCAACGTGTCATGGTGTCTAGTGCGAGCATACTAGTCTAGGTAGAAATCGAAGGATGGGAACGTGTTCCCCTTAAGGTTAGTGCTAAGACTACTATAACTAACTGTAAATAGAAATTTTTCTATTTAAAGAGCTTTTAGTAATTTTATAATACTTATACTTAAATTAAGAGTAGATATATTTAAGCTTAATACTATAAAAGATAGAATAGAAGTATTAAGAAAGATAAAAATACCAGATATATTAGTATCCCTTAAAATATATCTTAGTATAGCCACTTTCCTCTAAAGATTTATACTATTATTCCAGATAAAGGCAGAGTTATTAGAGAAATAAAAAAAAAGAACTACTTATAAGACTATAATAAAAAGGTTAAATAGTTAAGAAGATTAATAAGAAAGCTTATATAACTAAAGTTAGACAAGTGATATTTAAGCTATTAAAGTTAAAATATAACTTCTTCTAGATTCTATAAGAACACCTAATAAATAGAATAACCTTATACTACTATAATCTTATTAGACCTATCTACTATAAATTAGACACTAGTAGTAGAGAAATAGGCCTATTTATCTTTTATCTTTAAGATAATATCTTAGATAGTAATACTATACTAGTTAGTAAGATATAACCTATCCTATTTCTTAGTAAGTTACTTTTTAAAATAGAATAGAAATATTAATTTATAGAATTAGAAGTCACTTGCCTTATTTGGATCTATTATAAGCTAAGAGTTATAATTAACTTATTTAAAAAACTTATTATAATTCTTATAAATTATATAATAACTAAAAGAATAGTTAATTATATAATAATATTAATATTAGACTTAGTAAAAGTAAATCCTAGATTAATAGTAGTATTAATTTATTTAAATTAATTTTAACTTAATATATAATATATTCTTAGTAAAATAAATTAAATTTTAAATATACTATTTAGGCTTCTTATAATAAATAAGAAGGAATATAACTAGTAGTAGGATATAGACCTAATAGTTTAGGTATAAAGCAAGCTAGATAATATATAAGTATATAGTTATTATAGTATAATAATAATAAAAATAAATATTAAAATAAAAACTAAATTTCTAGAAGAATACTATAAGAATAACTAAATAAAATAGGTAATAGATAATCTGGAGATAAATGCTACTATTATAGCTAAAATTAATAGCGCAGTTAACTTAGAAGAAATAGAAAGATTAAAGAAAAAATAGAAATTAGTAAGATAACTATAAATTTTATTTATAATAAATAATAAACTATTATATTAATTAGATAAGAGAGGTTATTAATAACTTTATATTTCTTAAAATTATATACTTATTATACTAAGAGAACTATATAATAAAAACTTTTATACTAGAGTCTATAAGATAATAGCTAGACTTAATAGACTATTATTTTACTAAATACTAAGATAAGTTAAGAATTAGATATAATATTATAAGGTTTGCCTATAGAATGCTATAAATAGATAAAAGAAACTAGGTAAATTAAACTTAATTAACTTACTAACTTAACTATATTATATAATTATAATAGACTTTATAATAGGACTGCTAAAAGTTAAGTTAGACTATTCTTTTTAAAAACTTAATAAAAGTAATATTAACTTTAATTATTTATTAATAATCTTATATAAATAGTTAAAGAAAACAATACTTATTCTAGGATCTATAATATATACTATATAATAATAAGCAGTTCTACTATTATAGATATTACTACTCTATAATTAGAGGTTTCTTAAGGTTATAATTAGTAATTAAGATCTAAAGTTCTATTTAAATATATAAAGATATCTTTTTAAACTAGTTAGGTTAATATTAGTATATAATATAATATATTACCTATAAACTAATAAACTTAATAAGTAAAAGAATTAGATAGTTAAAATCACTATATACTTTTATAATATAATATTTAATATTTCTTAGATTAATATACTGCCTAAACTATAGTTCACTTTAAATAATTCTATAAATATACTAATTAAAAGGAGCTTTAATAAGCTTACTTTAGGCTTTAAGCTGTATTTAGCACTTAATATATTAACTAATAGCTGCGATAAGTTTAATTAAGTAGCTTTAAATATAGTCTAGCGCTTATATAAAAAAGAAGTGAGATATATTATAATATTTATAGTAAAAGTAATAAAAAGAGTATATAATTATAGATATTAGCTAATAGAGTTTAAATTAAGTAATAAAGTATTTCTATAGCTCTATAATAACTACTATTTACTAGGAAAACTACTTAGAAAATAGACTTAGTAGTAAGCTAGTCTTTTTAAAGTTATTAAATAGATTAGAATATTAGTATATAAGCTAGACTTGCTAGTAAAGTAGCAAATTTATAATATTATATTAATAATATAATTATTCCTAGCGCTAAAAGAAGAGAATCTATACTGCAGAACTAAAGAACTACTAGGACTAGTATTAGAGGATTAATAAGAATATAAGATTAAGAAACTTATTAATAAATAGATAATATATTAAGTATAGCACCTCTAATTAAAATACCTAGTTAAATAGAAAGAATAAAGCTATAAGTATAACTTATAGTATAAAAAAAAGAGAACTTATATAGATATATAATAACTTAATCTATATATATAAAGATACTTAATTTATTATAAATTATAAGCTTAGTCTAATTAGGCAATTAGATTAGGAAGAAGTAATATATATATTAGTATTAAATTTAAAAGTAGAGTTATACTAATATAAATAATTTATAACTAGAAGGCTATAGAGTTAGAAGTTATATGCAATTCTAATTTATATACTAAGTTTAAAGTAATATTTAAAGATAAATAAAATCAGAGCTATAGTATAGCACTTAGAAGATTAACCTAGCTTTAAAATTTATTCTTTTGCATTAACTTAATAATAACTTCCTACTTTTATCTAATAATATTTCTTTTATCTTATCTTATTTACTTAATTAAACTAAACTATAATTAAAGCAGCTTACTACCTTATTATACTAACTTATATAAAGATATATTCTCTTTCTTTTTCTATCTTATTCTATTAAATACCTTTTAATTATACTCTATTAGCTTATTAAACTTATTATATATTACTTTTATATTTAAAATATATAATAATACTATTAGCAGATTATATTAGGATTATAACTAAGAAAGCAGACTTTTATATATTAATACTAATAATTAAGAAAGTCCTAAGTTAAGTATAGAATAATCTCTTAATAAAGGAATAGAAGGGCCTTTTATAATATATAATCTCCTATATTATAGAACTTAAGAAATATAATCTAGTATAATATAAAGACTTAGTTAAAGATTATATAGCTAAGACTATTAATACTAAACTAATAAAAATAATATTAGTCTTAGTATAAGATAGTTATAAAGATTTAATAGTTAAGCTATAAGCTATTAATAAGAAGCTTCTTATAAATCTAATTAATAAGTAAGTATTACTAGCCTAACTACTTATCCCTTTCTCTATATTAAGGAATCTATATTAGGTTAAATAAAAATTAAACTTAACTACTATAATATTATTCTAATAAATAGAAATATAATAATATCTAAGCATTGCTATTAATATCTATTTAAATATTAATAGAATTTTTAAAATTAATTGCATAGTTAATATAGTTAATATAATAATTAATAAAATACTTTTTAAATTTAATTATATTTAATATTTACTAACTCTATAGAGATAGGATATAATTAATAAGATAAATATAATATATAAGGCTAATATAATTAAAAATAGAGTTAAGATACTTACCTTATTAGTTAGAAGAGTTTTAATATATAATTAGGTGCTTAAAGCTAGTAATAAATTTATTAATAAACTTAGTACTTATAATATCCTATAATAACTATTTATTATAGATATTAAAGCTTAATTATTAACTAATATTTATAGAATATTATTAAAAGATATTAAGAATAAGATTTATATATTCTATAATATATATCTTAAGTTATAGTATGCTAAGTTTTATAATCTCTTAATAGAGGACCTGTGCTAAGTAGAATATAAAAAGAATATAAAGATTAAGAAGTTAAATCTTATATTACTTAAGGCTATTAAATAACTATATATTAACTTATAAGTAATTACTATAATAATAGTAATTATAAATAAAACTAGAGCTAATATAATATATAAGGCAATTTACTATCTTAAAGTGCAGTTTAATAATATTAATACTAAGTTAGCCTTAATTAATAAAATTAATAGAATTAAGATTAATAGAGCTAATATAAAGAGATATTAATTAGAAAAGTATATTATAAATATAAAAAAAACTACTTAATAAGCCTAGCTTAGTTAATATTAATACTAAAATTAATTAGGCACTTAAGAAGATAATAGAAAAAAATAGAACTATACTTATAAACTTTACTATTCTTAGTAAATAAGCAATAGATATTATACTTACTACTATTAATAATAAGATATAATAGGGTAAGATAGAAATAGTTATATAGGATTTTATTTAATAAAATAGATAGGTAGCTAGGCAAATACTATTCTAGCTATTTATATCTAAGATTATAGATAAAAGGCATATTAACTTACTAAGAAATTAGGTTTAATAATATAAGTAGAAATAAGAGTAGATAGATATAATAATAAGTAATAAATTAACTTTATAGAGTTAATATAAGAACTAGTCTAAGCTAGAATAGGACTTTAGAAAGTAGGAGTTATATAGCTAGTTATATATTATAATTACTATTTATAGGATTTTTATTATAGTTATCTATTAGTATATAGGATTAGAGTTATTTAAGATAAATAAAGTTTTAGGAGCTAGTAGTTAATAGGGGGCATTAGTATATGCACCCTACCTAATGTAATTATATGTGACTAGACGTGACTAGCTTGCCTAGCTCTTATTAGGTAAATTAACTCTACCACCTTAGCTAGATCGGGCGGATGTGCCTAGTTAGGAAGAGAACAACTTCTACACTCTATATAACTTGCATGATTAAAGTGATAGCCCATATCAATTACCCTCTGCAAAATCCACTTTTAGGTATGTCAATACTTTATCTCACCACTGTAGGTGGCAGTGGGCCTACAGAGTTATTATGTGACATCGGGCCTGGGAGTAGAGTAAAAGAGGTCGCTACTAACACTTACTAAGGTAGGAAGTCATTATTAAACCCGAGATACAATATACACTGGGTTCTGCAGCCCAAACCTGGAAAATAAGCTGCATTATATAATCTTAAAATTAAAAGTAGACTAGCGCAGTTAGGATACTTAAAGCAGCCCTTAGAAAGGGATAAATGCCACAAGTAAGATCAATTAATTATCTATAGGTTTAATAATTAAAAGTCTTAAAGTCACTTAAAAAGAATAAGTAACTAGAACTACTAAATAAAGAACTAAAAAGCAAGAATAAACCTTAATTTAAAGAAATAAAGATATAAAGACAAAACTAAAAGATATTAACTAAGACCTACCTTCTTAATAGCCTAACTAACTAGAATACTTTTAAATAAAGCTACATCCTAAAGTTAACTGCTAAAAGAGTATTCTATCTTATGCGACTTAGTAATCTAATATAATTTAATTAGTTTTAAATTAAAGAGCTAAAGAGGCTGAAATACTTAAATTATATAGTAAAAGTCAGAGATATAAAGGGTAAAGTAACTCTAAAGTTTAAGTAAGAAGAAGAACTTATAAAATATTATAATAAGCTTCTTACTAAGGATTAGAAGAATATAAAAGCTAAAATAACCCTCTATTAAACTGATCTAAAGCAGTTTATAAAGTAAGCAAATAGAATCTAAAATATACTTAATTAGCTAATTAAAAAGCTGGCCTTATATTATATTAAAATATATGCTCTAGTAATAACCGGATTAGAGGAATATAATAATATTTCTCTATTCTTTGCTAATCTTAAAGCTATATATAGAATAAATAATACTCTGCGAAAAAAACAAGCATATAAAATATATTTTAATATATTAAGGGAAAGAATAAGCAATAAAACAAATTAACAAGAATAGATTATTAAGTAGGAAAAGGTAATAAATATAGCAAAACTCTAAAAGGTAGCGGAAAGTCTTAATTTATCTATCTAATTTAAAGACCTTAAATAAGTATTAGATTATAAGTTTAAAGTAATCCTATATATTAAAAAGAACTAGAATTAAAAAGAAATTAAAAGTAAAAGCTACTAATTAGCCACCTTTATAATCAAATTTTAAGATAAACTTTATAATAATAAAAAATTACTTATAAAGCTAAATAAATCAAAGATTATAAAAGGGAACTTCAGACTAATATTCTAAGCCTTAGATACTAAAACGTAAGGCAGATTAAAACTATAAGCCTCTGATATAAAGAGTTAAAAGCAATCTAAGCTATTAACTAAGGACTTAAGTAAATAAAGAAAGAAGCGATAATAATAAGCTTTAAATATAATAGAGATATATATTCTATATAACTCTAAGCACTATAGAGCAAATATATTAAACTATTAGGTGGCTTTTTTTAAAGATAATACTACTAAAATTTATTAAGTTAGAAAAGAAGACAGAAGAATAGGAATAAAGATTTAAAACTAAACTTAAAGTCAGAAAGCTATATAAGAAGCTTAAAAGTAAAAAAGAAAGCTTATAAAAAGAGATATAATAATAGTAATTATTATAAACTTAAATCTTAGAAAAGGCAGCTTTATTCCTAATAAAGTAAAATAATTACTTATTAAAGAACTTAGTAATACTAGATTCAGGAACTACCCTCTACCTCTTTAATAAAATCATAAGGTTCTGAAATTTTAAACAATTAACTGAGAATAAGTTTATATTTGCAGGATTAAATAAGCTTCTAATTATAGGCTATAGGGATATTAACTTACACATCTAAAACCTATAAGGAGAGCCTTATTAACTTACCTTAAATTATATTACTTACTGCCTGCAGATAGAAGTAAATCTAATCTTCTTATAAAAACTATAGAAAAAGGGGTACTAATAGAATTAATAAAACACTAATAATATCATCTATTATAATAGCAGTATTACACTTTGCAGAATAACCTAATATTATAATTAGTATATACTAGAATATATACCTAAAAATGCAAAATAAGCCGTATTTCTTATAAGAAGACTGCTTTATAACTCTTAGACTATAAGAAAGCTATAAAGAGCAGTGGCAATAAGATAGCATTAAAGACTTAGCTACCCTAGCCTAAAAGCACTTAAGAACCTACTTAACTATATAAAAAGAGTAAGAATTAAGGGCTTAATAACAGTCTAATGCGATATTTATAGAATTAGAAAGACAAAATAAAAAAAAGCACTATAAAGAGTAATAATAAAGCTTAAAACCTAGAGAATAAGTCTCTATTAACTTCTATAACTATTTAAAAAGAATTAGCAACTTCAAATCATATATTATAATTATAGACAGGGAAATAAACTATACCTAGGACTACTACTTTAAGATATATAATAAGAAAAGCCTACTTATAATACTTAAATATCTTATAAATATACTAGAAAAAAGACACAGAGTCTAATTATAAATAATAGAAATAAATAATAAGCTATAAAGCAGCTAAATAATCCGCGCATAGTTATAATAAAAAGTTATTAAAGTTAATAAAAGTGCACTATATATATAAGTATAGAATAGCTTAGAGGAGTATTTTAAGGGGGTAGTAAAAGAAAAGGCAAGGCTACTTACCCTTAATAATAACCTGCTAAAAGAACTATAGCTAGAAATAATAAGAATAGCTATTTATCTCTTAAATTAAATACTAAAATAAAGGCTTAAGTAAAAGACCCTATATAAGAGCTTCCTTTCTAAAGTCTTAGGTATAGAAGTTAAAAATCAAACTTAACTATAAATCATATACTTAAAGACTATTAAATATAAAGCATTTATAATAACTAAGGAGGTATAATTAAAATAATAATAGCTTAAGTCAAGAATCTTACTAAAAGTATAAATTAATTACTTAATAAGATATAACTCTTAAAATATCTTTTAAATCTAGAATCTAATCACTAACTATATATATATAACCTGCGATATCAAATTTAATAAAAAAGATATATTTAATATAAATAAAAACTATATATAAGAAATAATAGGNNAAANTATACTTAAAGAAATCTAAGAAAGAATAAAAGCTCTTATATATATAAAATAAGTAGACTAGGTTATAATACTAATATAANGAGAAGATAAGATTAATACNTATANTTAAGATATAATACTTAAGAATATAATTANAGACCTAAAGATATAGNAAGAAATAGAAGGTAAGGAAATATAAGCTAAAAGTGAAAAATANATCTTATTANACTTTAAACTATTTTTAATACTACCTAAAAGCCNTATATTTAGCTTTCTAACNTATATAATANAATATAAGAGAGNATAAGAAAGAAGCAAGCCTTAATAAAAGGACTTANTAGAAATATATTAAGNNTTTTATATAGGGATAATAGCTATANCACTTAGAAAGAATAGAAAGACTATTCTTATAAANGTA
The DNA here is from genome assembly GCA_014621405.1 of Stylonectria norvegica. Taxonomy (NCBI): domain Eukaryota; kingdom Fungi; phylum Ascomycota; class Sordariomycetes; order Hypocreales; family Nectriaceae; genus Stylonectria; species Stylonectria norvegica. The sequence continues at coordinate 32,683 of JAANBC010000060.1, read as the reverse complement.
ATATATAANTAATTTAAGTGCAGAAGATTAAAACCTAAAAGNNAAGACTAAATAGCAGAATTAAACCTTAAACCTATAAAGTATAAATACTATTAAAAGAAACCTGCNTCTAGTACTAAGTTCTTATAATAGCTTATAANNATATAAATTTAAGAATAAATTTAAANAAGTAGAAAAATNATATTTANAAAGCTATTAGGAAATAGAATCCTAGATTAAGATATTAAGAACTAATTCTTAAATATATAACTNCTAAGTATTAGACTATATATAAGTATATACTTATAAGTTTAATAAATAANAGTATCTTTAGAAATATAAAGCTAGACTTATTATTTAAGGAGACTAATAATAGAAGGTAACTATAGAAGATATATATATAGTAACTTTAGCTAGGAAGTCCTTTTATATATTACTAGTAATANCTATAAGATTTAATCTTAAAATGCTCTAATTTAATACTATAAATNNATTTATAAATNNAAAGCTCTTAGGTAATATCTTTATATAAAAGCCTCCTAAATAATAAGCATATTTAAGAGAAGAAAACATNCTNCTTNTAAAGAAGGCACTCTATANACTGCAGATTATANCTCTTTTATAGTAAATAGAACTTAGAAATATATTATAAGAATTAGAATTCTAACTANTACTATATAAACTATANTACTANTTAAAAAATAGAATTCTACTTTTNTTTTATATTAATAATATTATTATTATATTTTANAAAGGAAACTATAAAACTATAGAGAAAGTAATTAAAGCTNTAAGGTNTAAATATAAGTTAACNAGCAGAAATAACCTTTAATAGTTNCTTAGGATAGAGATAATCCGAGACTATACCTANAAATTACTTTAANTTATATAAAATATATATTTANAAAAGATATATAAACTTTAAANTNTANATATACTAAATATAAGTCTAATAATAAGAATAGAACTTATTANTAATAAAGAAACTATTAATAAAAGTATAGNAAATTAGTATTAAAAAGTAATTAGGTTAATACTATATATANTAGTAATTATAAGGCTAGATATTATATTTACTATCTTAAGATTAGTAAGGTTTATAAATAACCTAAGTAAAATATATTATAATATAGTAAATAGAGTATTAAATTACCTATATATAACTTATTTCTATAGACTGCAGTTTAGAGGCAGAGATAACTTTAAAATATATAGTAATACCTTATTTACTAATAATATACTTAATTAGAAAAGCTTATAAGTATATATAATAAAGCTCTTTAATAGCCTTATTAAATAGCGNNTAAATAAGCAAGATATAGTTATAACTTTAATAACTAAGGCTAAATTACTAGCACTCTCCTAAGCTATAAAANANNNACTCTTTTAATAAAGATTAATTATTAAAATAGNAGTTAAGCTTTAAAGCCTAAGANTAAANCTTATTTATAATAANTAATANATAATTAGACTTTTATAATACCTAATTAAGAAACTAAAGACTAAACTTAAGTATATAAATATTTATAATTACTAGCTTAAGNAATATATTTAAAAGNAAATAATCCGCATTTNCTATAAATAAAGCTTAAAATTAATTATAAATAGGCTTANTAAGGNATTATAGGGNAGTTAATTAAAAGAAAGCTATACCTAACTTAGGCTTATTAATATTAAGGCCTAAATATAAGAAANCTNAAAATCATAGCCTTAAAGAAAAGAATAATTAAGNAGATTTTAGANGGANTATAATTATAAGCNGNAAANTTAGNAAATAAAGCTTATAAATTTATATATATATATATATANATAATATAAAAAAGGCACNTTAGAAACTATATATATATTTAGGCCTATANGCTGTAACTATCTCTATATACTAAAGTATAAAACTATAAAACTAAACCTAAAAANCTNGAAACNAAGCTTANTTTATACNTAAAGGCAAGGATCCTTATTAAAAGGAAAAGTGCTATTAAGGCACTTATATAAAATAACCTTAGTATAAATATACTATTTCTGCTTTTTTTATAATATTTAAAATTAGAAAATAAGCTTTAAAATATAGAAATTAAGCTTAAACTTATCTTATTATCCACTCTAATAAACTAATAAATATAGTCTAAAAAAAAAGAAAGCTACTAATAAGATAATAATAGGACTTTAAGGCCTAAATTAGTAAAATAAACCTTAAAATAAAAGAATAAAACTATTTATATTAGGTAGCAGAAGCTATTAGAGTTATACTACTTATAGTAGCAGTCTGTAGGGCTTATATATATACTAGCACTCTAGCTAGAACTCTAGCCTAAAAGAGCTAAATTTAAATATTAGAGGTAAGAAACCTCTCTTATTAAAGAAATATTATAAAAATATTAATTAAGGCTTAAAATAGTAAAATAAAGCTTATTTATATAGTAGCGGCGGCTTTAGCCGCTTAATAGATAGCAGCGGTGGCGGTATTATATTTAGCTTTCTTAGCTGCCTTTTAAATAGCTTTTTTTTTCTTAGAGAGGCAGGGGCAATATATAGCGCAAGAATAGCTAAAATAGCTATAAGATTTCTAATAAGAACTATAAAAGTGAAATTAATAATATAAAACTAGGAAATATTATTTAAAAACTTATAAAAAATCTCTAATTAAAGCTAAAGTATAAACTTTATTACTTAAGAGAGTAGGGAAGGCTAGTAATAAGCTAGTAAAAGTAATAGTTTTACTATTAAAAATTAGAAAATATAGTCTAAAATAATAAAATAAAACTTAAAAAGAGTACTTATATAATAATAGATATTTTAATTAATATTAGCTATTTAAAAAGTTAGTAATAAAGTAATAAAACTATAAAATAAACTATATAAAATAATAAAAAGCTGCTATAAAGAAAATAACTTACTAAGAGATATTATAACTTAAAGAAAAGAGAAAGAAAAGGAGAAATTAACTTACTAAAATAAAACCTATATATTAAATTAAATAATAAGTAAATAGAAGCATATTATAGTATTTAAGTTATTATAAATCTAATATTAATAAGCTTAATACTTACTTTTCTTTTACTTTATAAAAAGATCTACTAATTATAACTAATATAAAGTAAATACTATAAATAAATTATATATAATTTATTTAAATCTCTTTAAATAGGGCTTAATTTAGGGGGGTATATTAAACTTAAGCTATAATATATACTAGGTTCTGCAGCTTAAATCTGGAAAATAAGCTATATTATATAATCTTAAAATTAAAAGTAGACTAGTGCAGTTAGGATGCTTAAAGCAGCTCTTAGAGAGAGGTAAATGCCGCAAGTAAGATTAATTAATTATCTATAGGTTTAACAGAAGCTGCTATTAAAAGGGTCTGTGAGGGACTATTATAAGGGATAATTATAAGGGAATATTACAAGGGACTGTTGCGAGGGGCTATTATAAGGGACTGATGCGAGGGACTATTGCGAGAGACTATTGCGAGAGACTATTGCAAGGGACTGTTATAAGGGACTATTGCGAGGGACTATTAGAAACAGACTATTGCTATATATAGGCTGTAGCTGCGGAAGCTGCTATTAAAGGGGTCTGTAAGACTATTTTAAGTTAGTAATGTCTTTAAAGTTATTAAGGCTATAGCAGTATTAAATATAATTTTAATTATTAATCTTATTATAGGCTCAAGCTATACTCGCACCTCAGAACCTGTCTATATGCAAAACAGACCTAGTATAGAAATATATACCTTATATAGCAGGTATATAGGAAATCTCTATATTTCTATAAGATAATATAGCTCTTTCTTCCTTAAGTATATTAATATTATATTTAATACTTACTTATAGTAATCTTAAGGCTAGTTTTTTATAATTAATATACTTTATAAAAAAATATATTATATTTAGAAAGTATATTTAGGGTTAATATCTTAAATCTGGACTATTATACTAATATACTTAAGATGCTTCTATATAGAGTTATATAAGTAGAGGAGTTCTTTATAAAGTAATAGAGCCTATAGTAGACTTAATAAGTAGAAGCAGCTAATTAATAATAAGAGATTACTAAGCAGCTACTTATTTAATAAAACTAATAAGTAAATATTCTCTACTTATTATAATAATACCTGCTAATAATATAATAAGAATTACTATTAGTATTATAACTTATAGTTATTTTATAAAATTAGAATATATAATAGGACTATATTCTAGCACTGCCTATTATATAAGTTAATAATATATTGCCTTTTTAAATATATTAGGTATATTATAAACTATTATTAATAGGGGAATTATATAATAAGAATAAGATAATATTTCTAGCTTAAAAGCTTATAATTATATATAAGTTAATAGTAGATTAGAAGTTTATTAGTATTAAATAGAATTAATAGGTCTTTCTCTAGTAGAATCTTTTAGCTAGAGTTTAGTTTTATATTATAGTATTTTATAAGATAAAAGGCAGCTATAAAGAGTTAATCTTAGTAGATTTTATTAATTACTTAGAGTTAATATTTATAGACCCCTATTATTAAGAAGTAGCCTAAACTAAACTTAAATAGCTTAAGTAAGGTAAGTTAGAGATATTCTTTATATTTTATATCTATTTTAAGTAGAAGTTAGTACTTATAAGAGGTTTTAATTAGGCAGATAGAGTAAAACTCTCTAAAATGCGCCGCACTCTTTTTAAGAGAATATATAAGTATAGTATTAGTTATAGTATCTTTTATAATAATTATATAATAGCTATTATTTATTAAAAATAAGTAAATAAGTACTTTATTATTTTTTATAATATTTTTATATTACTAACTATTTATTCTAGACTTAATAGCTAAGATATATATTACTTATTAGTCTAATTAAAAAAGTAATTATCTTATACTTCTCTTAATAATATAACTTATTAAAGAGGTATTTATAGAGGCTTTAGTTAGTAAAGCCTCTATAAATATAGTCTTTTTTTTATCTTAGTCTTTACTAACTCTTATAGCAAATAGAAAAGATATAAGAGTTAGGTAATATAGCAGCCTATATATTAAGCACTACTAAGATAGTAAATTAAGCCTAATCTAGCTTTATATTAAGTATATAAGCACTATTTTTTAATAATAACTTATTTATTAATAATATCTTATATCTTACTAATATTATAGAATATTTAATAAAATTAAAGAAATTACTTTTAAAAAAGCTTTGCTTATATAATAGGACTATTTTAGCTCTATATAAGATATAATTATATAATAATATATTAGATAAGGAGAACCTTGCCTTTAAGTAGTAGGCAGATAAGCGGGAGAAGCTGCAAGTTAAGAATAATACTAAGGAGGAGGAGGATAAGAATAAGGCAGATCCTCTGCTAGTTCTGCGTCAGTCGCGTTAAAAATACTATAGTATTAAATAACTATAAGAGTAAATAAAGAGATACTAGATATTATAATAAGCTAAGAGTAATATAGTTATAATATAGGGGTATTATAGATTTATTACTTTAATATATATAAAAATATTCCTAATACTTATAATTATTAATAAGTTTACTTATTATTCTTTTTTTTTAGTATTAGTAGTATTTTATATTATACTCTTTAAATTTTTTTTTTAATCTGCTTTAGTACTGCCTAATCTTTTAATAAGATAAATTTCTAAAGCTTAACCTATTTAAGGGATAGGTTCTAAGGGCCTAAAGAAAAGGCAGTGGGGCATATAGGTAGGGCGGGATTAATAGTAGCAATAGCAGAGTTAGTAATAATAGCAGCAGAGATAGCTAAATATAGGGGTAATAATACTATAAATATATATTTATAATTAAAGGCTGCTTTAATAAGATAGAATACAGTATAATTAAGCAGGCTCTTATAAATAGGTAAGGGCTTAATAGAGCTATAATATAAACTATTAGATAATATAATAGTTTTAATATAACTAGATATAAATAAGATAAAGAAATTATTAAATATTATATAAGTAATAAGATAAAAAGTTATAAAATTACTAAGATTGCTAAGTATATATATAATTTAAAGCTATAACTTTATTATATTATTTTATTACTATTATAAAATAAGTTAATAAAGCTATTATAAAGATAAGAAAGAAGAGATATACTTATTTATAAAATAATAAGATACTTATTATTCTTATAAGTAGTATAAGTAGACTTCTATATAATAGATAAAAGCTAGTAAGTAAAAAACTATATAATATTAAAATTATAAGATATAATAATACTACTAAGAGCAGAGTATAGGGCTATAATAGCTATAAAAAAAGGGGGAGTATAAAAATAAAGTATTAGTATTAAAAGATATAATAAGAGCTAGAAGGAGGAGAGGCTAGGAGGGACTATAATATAATAATAAGAGTATAAAAGAAGCAGCCTAGAGGCTAAAGTAATATAGTAAGGCTAGGATTAGGTTTATATAAGTAAAAGTGCCCTAGCAGTTCTTATACTAAGTAAGAATAAGAGTATTATTTAATATATTACTAAGATATAGGAATATAAATATTATATAAGCTTTCTTACTAGTAATACTATTAGTATAAAGGTAAGCTAGAGTTATAATAGCCTTCTTTTTAATAATAGCTTAAATAAGCTTATAAGTAATATAGTAGAAATATAAGAGACTAATATATAGCTTTATATTTTAATTATAGCTAATTTTAATCTAATAATATGCCTAATAAGTATACTTAGAGGCATAAGTATATATTATAATACTATTATTATATATATAACTAATATAATATAAATATAAGAGATTAAGTTAATTTAAGAGTATAGAGAACTTATTATTAGAGTTACTATTAATATTAAAGATACTATAGATATAAAGAGTTTATTTATAGATATTAGTAAAATATTAATTTTATAGTATTACTATAGAGACTTATATTAGAATTCTTATTATTATTATTATTAGCTAGGTTATAATAAGAGTTATTAAAAAAAACTACTACTTAAGAATAATAAGAGAGGCAGACCTTATATAGTAATAGCTATTATATTATATAATAAAGGCAGAATAGGAAAATATAGAAATAATATACTTAGAATAAGAAGAGAGAGCAAGTACTATAATAAATATAAAGAAAATATAAAAAGAAAGAATAATATAAATAGGCAGAAATAGAATATATATAATATATACTTATTATATTTATAAATAAAGCAGATATATAATAAATTATTTAAGTAGTAAAACTAAGATAAGTTAAGGCTATTACTATAATAACTATATTATATAATAGGGCAGAGTAGGTATAGCTATAAAATTACTAATCTATAATAATAAATAAACCCTATATAGTTATAATAATAATATATATAAACTATAGCTAGCTCACTTTACTTATAATATAAAAAGGCTAAAGCAAATATAAGAATAGTAAAACTTTACTTTAAAATAAAAGTAGGAGATATATTATAAGCTTAAGCTATACTTATACTTTAAAAGCTATTTATATATAAAATAGACTTAGTATAAAATAATATATACTTTATATAATAAGTATATAGGAAATCTCTATATTTTTATAAAATAGTATAGCTCTTCCTTTCTTAAGTATATTAATATTATATTTAATACTTACTTATAGTAGCCTTAAGGCTAGTTCTTTATAATAATAAGTAATTAATAAAAGCACTTTTAGTCTTATAAGAGTAATATCTTATAAAATATATTAATAATAGTTATTTTTAATAGCTAGTTTTTATATATACTTATAAGTATAAAAGGTTTAATTAATAATATAATACTTATTTATTATATAATAATAAAGAACTTTAAGATTTTATAGGTAAGATTCTATTTTAATAATACTAGCTTTAATATTAGAGTAAGGCTTCTTATATTATACTTAAGAATTTAATACTATTTATAGAATTAGAATAATACTAAGTAGAAACTTATAAATAAGTAGAAGTTATATAACCTATAGTACTTATAGCTTTATATAACTAGTAAGTAAGTATTTAGTTATTATAAAAGAAAGTTTAAAATTATTTAAAAGAGTATTACTAAGTACTTATTTAATAATTAGATTAGGATTATATATATTATAATAGGCTTATTTAACTTTATTTTATTAAAAGAAATTAAGCCTATTTATAGTTTTTAGAATCTTAAAAAGATAATTAAGAGATAATAAGCTTACTTATATATTATATGCTTTTAGGCTAGAATAATAATAGAAAGAAGAAATAAAGAATTAATATAAGATAAGATAGCTTATTTTCTTTAGTAGAGCTATTAGATATATTTATATAATAAGGTATAGGCTTATAAGATTAATTAAGATAATAAAATAAGAACTATTTAATATATTATAGTTATTATAACTAGCTAGCTAGTAACTTAATTTCCTATATAGCTATTATAACTATAATAGCTATAATAGCTATAGCTTTCTTATATTTTTATTTCTTAGGCTTACTTTTCCTATAACTTATAATAATACCTATATACTTATTTCTATATTATTAACTTATTAATAATAGCTTTAATCTAAGCCTCTTTTTATAACTTTAACTTAAATATATTTTAAATAATTATATTTAATAGATCTAGCTTAATTTAAGTAATTAGTAGAATAAAGAAAGCTATATTATAATTACTAAAAAGAGTAATATAGTCTTATAATACCTATTCTATATTATATGCCTCTATAGGCTATAATATAATAATATAATTATAATTTTATAATAATAAGACTATTAGTAGCTTTTTTTATATCTTTAAGCTTTAATTAATTTTTTTTCTTTTTCTTCTTTCTTATAGAGTAATTAATAATATTATTAGAAATAACTATAGCCTTAATAGTAGAACTAGTAATAATAATAGCAGCCTAAGCTCTTTTTATATACTAAGAATATAGCTTTATATCTACCTAAGAATCTTATACTTAAGTAGCTAGTATAGTAATAAAGGCTTAAGAAGCTAGCCTAATAATAACTTCCTATACTTATAGTAACTATAATAAGTTATAGCTAGCTATATTAATAATGTAATAAACTTCTAAGTTAGTAATACTATTAATATTACTATCTTTTGCATTCTCTATAATTATTAAATATAATTAAATTAGCATTCTATTTTAAGTTAATAGGGCTTTCTCTATAAAGATATTATTAATATTATTAATATTTTTATTTTTATTTATTAAATTCCCTTCTAATAGTTAAGTTATTTTATTATCTTCTTTCTCTTTTATATTAGCTTAAGCTATAAAAGTTATATTACTACTAGCTTTTATAATAAATTAGCTAGCTAGTAGGTTACTAGTAAAAATTACTTTATATTTATCTATAATAATACTATTACTAATAATAAGCTTACTTTATAAGATTATATTAGCTTTCTTTAAGAAATTTAGCCTTAATATAGCTTTATTCTAATAGCTTATTATAACTATTTCTCTCTTATAGTATATTACTATTTCTAATATATCTATAGTACTATAGAAATAATACTAAAGATTCTTAAGATAATAATACTTTACTTTAAATATCTTTATAATTTATAGCTAGCTAGGGAATTTAATAATAATTATATACTTAAAGACTTTAAATAAATACTATAAGATAGTTATTTTTATAATATTTAACTTTCTCTTATTCTTAGCTTTAATTAATAAGAAAAAAAAAGAAGACTATTTAAATATAAGTCTAATAAATATTACTAGAGTATTATATACTTATAGAAGCAGTAATAGAGAAATATAAAGATAGTATATTTATTATATTTAGCTATTAATAATAAATTTATATAGGTAATAAAGTTATAATAATAATATATAGTTATATATATATATTAAAAGATATAATAACTAAAAAAAACAACCTTTAGCAGGTTAATACTAAAGGCAGTATAAATACTTAGCGCCTAATAGTATAAAAGAGTTATTCTACCTATTTTAATATAAGTCAGTACTTTTTCTATATCACAAGCCTAGCTAACTAGCATAGCTAATCACACTCTTATTTAAATAAATAGCTGATATTAACATTATCCCGAAATGGCAAGGTCAATAAGAAACGTCTCATATAGCATCTCTAGCTTGTGTATAATTCGAATTATAAGCGACTAGGCTAATCAAAGAGATCCGACCTATAAACATCGTCTCGCTAAAAACAAAGCTGCCCTGTGGTAACTCAACGTTTTTGGCCAAATAGCCTAGGAGAGGGGAGGCAGATAGAACTAGCCGTTACACTCGTATATGCTGATTATTATCACACTTATATGTATCTGTAGCCCTTTATAACGAAAACTCGACTCGTGTATTGATTATAAGTCGACATAGTTTTGGTGGCACATTCGCAACTTTTTTCGTTGCCATCCCATCCTGTATTTGGTTTTCGTTTCCACAGACTAACTTCGTCATGAGCATCTCAGCAGAAGATCAGTCCAGCCTCGCTCAGCTGGAGCGCAGGCCCAAAGGCCATTCAGTGCCGCTGATTTCACAAAACAGGATTAAGGGCTTCACATCTGAGGGACAGTGGTCCAACATCAACCTTCAATCCATGATATACAAGGACACGTTGCGCAGCGAGGCCAATGTGAAACTGTTTGTAAACTCCATCCCAGATCTCCAGCGACCCAACTTTGCCACGGCCGTCAAGGGTCATTTCCACCCGGCAAAGGTTGGTGAAATCTTTGGCCCAGCTTGGAGCACCCACTGGTTCAAGGTGCACGTCAACATTCCTGAAAAGTACAAGAACGAAGATCGTGTCGAGTTTCATTTTAACATTGGCGGCGAGGGGATGATCTATTTGTCGGACGGCACGCCTGTCCACGGGCTCACTGGTGGCCACTGGCGGGACAAAAGTGTTGACTTTGTGCTCCCCAAAGACTGGAAGGCTGGCGTTGAGCACGTCTTCTATATCGAGGCGTCCATCAACGGCATGTTTGGCTGCCACCCCGAGTCCTCCAACTCGGGCGACGTCATGCTAGATCTCGATTCCTTCACCAAACCGCCGGATCCCCACAAGACGTTCCTGCTCGAGCAGGCAGAACTTAGGGTTCCGTGCGCGGTGGCCTGGGATCTATACTGGGACTACTACGTGATCAAAGATATGACGGTGCATCTGCCGTACGACTCCTGGGAGGCCCAGACGGCGTTCCGTATTGGCAACGACATCATCAACGCCTTCAAGCGAGGCGACGAGGCAAGTCTACACCAATGCCGTGACATTGCCAAGGCGGCTGTAGGCAATCTCGGCAAGAGCGAAGAGGTGTACTCCTCCCAAAACCCGCAGATCTGGGCCGTGGGACATTGCCACATTGACACAGCTTGGTTATGGCCATTTGCCGAGACCAAGCGCAAGGTTGCCCGCTCATGGTCCACGCAAGTCGATCTCATGGACCGCTACCCAGAGCACCACTTCGCCGCTAGTACCGCCCAGCAGTACAAGTGGCTCAAGGAAGACTATCCCGCCATCTTCAAGCGCGTTCAGGAAAAGGCTAAGACGGGCAATTTCATCCCGGTTGGTGGCTCGTGGGTCGAGTTTGACAGCTACTACCCAGCCGGCGAGTCTCTTGTTCGGCAATTTTTGCATGGCCAGCGTTTCTTTGAGAACAATTTTCAGAGGCGTTGCCGGGTCTTCTGGATACCTGATACATTTGGCTACTCAGCCCAGCTGCCACAGCTGGCTCGTGCTGCCGGCATGAAGTACTTTATCACCCAGAAGATGTCATGGAACAGCGTCAACGTGTTCCCACATACATCTTTCAAATGGGTTGGCCTCGACGGCAGTCAGTTGATTGCCCACCTGCCGCCCACCGACACCTATACAGCGCAGGTCACCATGGACGAGATGATGATGAGCACTTCCAACCATAAGAGCATGAGGGAAGACAAGAGATCACTGCTGCTTTTTAGAAACGGTGATGGTGGTGGCGGTCCTCATGCCAGCATGCTCGAAAGGGCCCGGCGTTTCCAGGGTGCTGCTGAGACCATTGGCGGCCGTGTGCCTGACCTCAAAATCACCTCTGCTGAGGACTTCTTTGAGCATCTTGAGACCAATGCTGAGGACCTTGCGACCTTCCACGGTGAAATATATCTAGAATCGTGTCGAGGCTGCTACACGTCACAGGCCCGGACGAAGCTCAACAACCGCAACGCCGAGAAGCTATTACATGACCTTGAGTTTCTAGCTACCATGGTCAGCGCCACAAATCCAGCCTGGAAATATCCCAAGGACGAGTTTGACAACTTGTGGCAGACGATACTGCTGTGTCACTTCCATGACGTGGTGCCTGGGAGTGCCATCGAAATGGTGTACCAAGACGCTGGCGTCCTGTACAAGGAGCTCTTTTCCAGCGGCGACAAGATCTACAAGAAATTGCTGCAGCAGTTGAGGTTGTCGGAGGCTCATTCATCATCCAACTCTAGGGTTGTGCTGCTCAATACTTTACAATGGCCCCAGTCTGAAGTTGTGCACATCCCTGGGGTCTTCTCCGTCGAGGACGGCCAGAAGAGCTCGAGTACATCAGGCACGTATGCCATGGCACATACGCCCGCCACCGGCTTGGGCTCCGTGATGGCTGTCTCTGTAGCTCAACCCTCCAAGGTTACTCTGACCAAGACGCAAGAGGACCACTACGCCCTATGCAACGAAAAGATTCAAATCACAATTGCTGGGGGTGAGATCACCAGCCTTATAGATTTGGATATCGGACGCGAGCTAGTCCCGGAGGGCGAGCGGGCTAACAAGCTCGTGCTGTTCTACGACCAAGCCATGACGTACTGGGATGCCTGGGACGTGGAGATTTACCACTTGGAGACACCCGAGTACCTTGGCGAAGGTGTTGTCGAGGTTCTCGAGGACGGCCCCTTGCGAGTATCGCTGCTAGTCCATCACAAAATTAGTGACGACAGCTGGATCAAGTCGACCATCTCACTCGATGCGTACATTGAATCGCCCGCACTGTAGGGCCAGAAAGATGTCCTCTCGCAGTTACAGGTATCCTGCGAGGTCGACTGGCACGAGTCTCGCCGGTTCCTCAAAGCTGAGTTCCCTTGGAATATCCACAGCGACCACGCCACGTACGACTCTCAGTTTGGCGTAACTCGCTCGGCGACACACTACAACACTTCGTGGGAGTACGCCAAGTTCGAGGTCGTCTGCCACTATTTTGCCGATCTCTCTGAGTTTGGCTATGGCGTCTCCATTCTGAACGACTGCAAGTATGGTTTCGAGACTCAGGGAAACGTCCAGCGGTTATCACTGCTACGTTCTCCCAAGGCGCCCGATTTGAACGCCGATATGGGCTTGCAGCGTTTCAGATACGCTATTGCTCCCCACAAGGGCGACTTCTCTGAAGCTGCCGTCAAACGGGCTGGCTATAACTTCAACTATCCGCTGCGGTTGCTTAGTGCCGGATCCAAAGACGATGTTGCTCTTGCTAACTCAGTGTTGGGGAGCATCAAGCTAGAGGCGCCACCGGACGTCATCCTGGAAACCATAAAGCGAGGCGAGGATGACCAAGAGCATGACGGCCACTACCCGCTCAAGAATCGATCCGGCAAATCCATCATTGTTCGATTGTACGAGGCGTTAGGCGGCTCCAGCATTGCCAAGCTGAAGTTCTCCATTCCAGTCAAAAAGGCATTCAAGACAAACTTGCTGGAGGACGACGAAGAAGAGCTGAATGTTAGTAACGGTGAGGTGTGTCTGTCATTAAGACCATTTGAGATTGTCACGGTTCGATTACAGCTATGAACGACAGCTAAAATGTAATCTTTGGTTATTAGTTCCTACAAGATGTTTTAACTAAGAGAAGTCCTCACGTAGACTGATGTAACTTTTAGTTAATAGAGAAGATGGTGGCTAACCTACAGTTTTATCAAGTTGTTTTTAGACTCGCTATGAATGAAGACTTATAGTAAGAGTTACAACTTGAAACGTAATATTTCTCAAACAATCTTAATAGTTGTTTTCTTTGCTTCAGCGAACAATGGATTCTCGAATCCACCCAGTCCAGTCTCAGATCTGGGCCATTCCTCAGCTTCTCTTACGCCAATCTCACTCGCTCTGCATTCACCGACACCCACTCTCTCAAATGTTCCATCACTATTCTTTCTCAGGAGCAAGAACCAGACGTCTGGTGGGATGCCATGGTAGTGCATGTCCTCTGCATTCGGTCGGAAGAGCCCATCCATGTCGAGCCACGCGAAAAGTTCGAGACAATACAATTCCTCCTCTAGGATCCACGTGCAACAACCACTACCATTCACGCAATGACCGCTGATCCAGCACCTTGATTCCTCATGCTGATGATTCTGTTTGCATCCGGTGTCAATATCAAGGTAAACTTGATAAGTCGATAAGTTTCGGTTTCGCACAAGAGCAACACATTTATCCACAAGCTCTTCTTGTGGGATTTGATCTGGTGCCTGGGCCTCGTCGCTATCGTCACTGTCTTGGGCGCAGACGATTTCTCCTCTGGCCTCCCAGTCATTGGCAAGTTGTGCGTCCAGCCTTCGAAGTTGCACCGGGATTAGTGGACCAGTAACAACGGCATATCCTGAGCTTATGCTTCCTGTTGGGTTTTCTGCTGTAACAAGGTTGCATTTCACATCGTCCAAAGTAATACGAGTGAGCAAATGTGGAGTGTACTTCCATTGATAATGCGGCAGCCAGGAATCGTAATTGATGGCTGCATCGTTAGATGCCCAAGACCACGAAGGCGCAACATAAGGAGTTGCCCTCGCTGGGCGGGCTGTTCCGGAATCGTACTCCGATGGCCAAACCGCTGACCACGACAGAGAGAGTACAAAGCAACTTTTGAATAAGCCGGCGTGTTAAGTGTCTGGTTCCTCTTCACTTCTGCTCCTTGTGCCTTCAGTATCATCGCGGCCAGCCCAGATATTGCGACAAGCTTATCCGTCGACTTTGTCAGCCGACGTCCAGAATAGTCTTCCACGAGGGCTCTCCAGTCTCTGAAAAAGACTTTGTCATGATACATGCGGGTATCTTGATGTTTGGCCAGGCCGATTATTTGTTTAACGGTCAAAAACGGAAACTTCTCCTCAAGATAGTACGAGGCATACGGATCCACAGGCATGAATGTTGTGTGTCCGCACTCACACATTCTGCGACAGCTGCATTCCCACGACATCTCGTTACCGTCAAAGTATAGGCGGCGATTCGGTAAAATAGTTTCTTGTAAGCACCATCCTCGTTCATCGAGACTGGACTCTGCCACCGCTTTGCTTGTGTCTGGTCGGTTCACGAGGTTGGTTTTTATCCGGGTTGTGGCAATCAACTGGGACTTCTTAGGTACACCGGATCTCAACATGATGTACGCTTCGCCTTGTTTGAATTCTGTCGGAATGCGTAGCCTTGGGCGAGCTTGCCACTTGCTTCGGCCGTATTCCTGCCTGCCTAGGAAGCCCGCTGTACGTGAAGTCGGCCCACTTGCGTAAATTGTTAGGTGGGATCTACCATAGATGTTTACCATTTGGGACGACTCATGTTGCCAGTCCTGCTGGTCATCCTGGAGAATGCAGAGCGAGTCCACCCATAGGTAAGGGACTTTTACTCCCAGACAAACCGTGACTGCATCTTGTATGGTCTTTGGGAGGTGTTGAACGGGGATTCCTCCATAATGCCTCGGAATGTTGGACTTCGTCGTGGTCAAGACACCTTCCAAATTACTTCCCCAGCAGTAGCTGAGACACGCGTACTTCTCTTTCGTCTTGATCTCAGTCAGAGTAATATGCGTGCTGTCGCCCATCGGGAGCACGCGGAGGAGTCTTTTAGGCAGGTAATTCGATGAAGAACCCTGGCAGATGTCATCATTCTCCTCGCAGAACTCTAGCCACTTTCGTGCCCTGCTTAAGGCTTCTGCAGAAGAAGAATCGCGGCTAATGTTAAGACTGAATTTGTTGAAAGGGTAGACACCAGAATTCTCGTACGATTGTGGGTATAAGTCGCCTTGGATGCGATTAGTCCTCGAGAGTATGCTTAGAAGTGTATTCATTGCGAAAGAATTGTTGGGATGTAAGTTAACAAAGCAGCATTCTTACCCCGCAAGCACACAACGAAATGGAACCTTCCCCTCACTTCACCATTGGTGACCAGCGTAATCTCTCTGCCAACTTCATCTTCTTCATCCGTGCTCCAGAATGTTATACCGCCGCCAGGCAGTCCTATCTGCTTCAACGAAACAGCTCGATCCGTCCAGCCAGGGCGCATGTGCTCGGCGGCAGAAATGCTGAGTTTGCACATCAGGCAGCCTCGCTGAGCGGATTGCTTTACTGTCAAAAGATCATATGTTTTTGACTCGTCTTTGCATACTCCTAGAGGACACTTTGATCGCCAGTCAAAGGCTTGTACTTCTGTATCTGGCATTCTGAGGTGATACGAGAAAGTGTATTCAGGGCATCAACATATTGAGCGCGGCAATGAACTGGTCGGCCACTGTAGATGAAAGTGACGAAGAAGATCGCGCACGCCATCCAGGTGAGTTTCAGCTGTGGGCTACCTCAGTTCTAATCACAAGATGGCTGCTCTATTGGCTCTCGGGTAACAGCCACCTAGTAGACTAACCCCTATCAAGGTTGAAGCCAGGTGGCAGAAAACCATTACATTTGAACATGCATTTGTGTCGAAGGTGAACCCAGCTTTAAATGCAATGTCTACTTGTAAGGCAAAGGGGACTGCGACAATCCTGTACGTATATTGGGTAGGCTTTACTATTGAAAGAGACTTTCTTTATACATAGCTCCTCCTCTAAACTTAATATAACTTCTCCTGAATAGGAAACTACTTAGACTACAGGACCCAAATTTCTTTGGGAAGATTAGCTAGTGTGGGGACCTCATAAAGGAGTGTTTTATCGCACCCCCATTTATCACTCATCCAGAATCCAGCTCGACTGGAGGTTCCCTAAGTTCTGTCTGAGTGTGGCGAGACTACTGCGCTACTTGTAAGGCCCGTGGGGCGAAGTGCGCCTTCAATTGACCCAACGCGAGCTTGCTTAATCTACCTGGCGGAGTTAGCCTACGAGATAAGATGGTGGAAACTTCGACTTGTTGAATGAGCACCGCAGTGATGCCGAAAGGGGGCATAGAAAAGCAGAGACTATTCTGCCAGGATGCCCATCCAGCCTCGCTGCCTCAATCCAAACTACTCAAGAAGTGGAGGGTTCTCTGGTGGCAATCGCGGTCGTATTCTTCTGTGAGTTTGGCCCTCGGCTGAGTGGACAGATTACTCTTCAACTGAAAGGTCAGAGCAGCTTAAGTCTCCTACAGGATTATGTATTGTCTAGTTGATCCTATGTTGCTGTTCACTGGCCTGATCTCTCGTGTGCAATGCACCACCACCTTCTCTGTGCCCCTAAGTGCGGGGCCCAATGGAAATTATAGCGACGATCCAGTCTACACGATGTGAGAGCAGACGGTCTTGCAATGGGACTTTGATCTCGACAAAATGGATCATCTGGTATGGCGAGCATACCCGCCAGCAGTAGATAATGAAAAATCTCTTTTTAAGATTATGCGTGAGTGACATCGCGCTGCGTCGCTCAATACGGGCCGAATCTAAGGGGCTGCGCTGATTCAACACCTAGAGGACGCACAGTATACGAGCAAGTTTACTCAGACCATAACTTTGGATGGGTTGTCGATCAGCGTTCCTATGGGGGACAACGCTGTGCTCTTCTTGGCATTGTTCCAGTAGGGAGCCAACAACTGGGACGCCACTTCACACTATTTCAACATCACATTGTCGGTCACGGACTCGACTACGAGCTCGACCTCAGCATCGGCCGAAGATACGACAGCAAGTTCAGTAAGTCTCGGCCCAATAAAGTCGATTGCGACAGCGGAGTCTTCAGCAACCCCAAGTGTAACGACGGACTTGGATGACGATGATAATTCGGGCTGCCCCCGGAGCCGTCGCAGGTATACCGTTGGCGCTACGATAGGTGGATTACTAGCCCTTGGCGCATTTGTCTGTCTGTTATGGATGTTGAGATCCGGTGGTGGAGATACAACGGATCTAAGTTAGTCCGATCAAAGGTGGCTGGGAAGTGGGAACACACATATGTATTTAGTACGGGGCGTTTCCCTCTTTCCCTTCTGATCTGTTTAAGCAATCTACAAGTCTTTCAAGTATACATTTCAACAATGGAGGCATTGCCGCAAAGGAAGTGTTCCGGAAGAATATAGCAAGCAGGAGACTAAAAGCGAATTAGCTTGTGGAGGATGGAACCAGTCACCACCACCATCGCCACAACAACAATCTCCACCTGTGTATGGCCAGCCCAATTTTTCACAGGGACCCGGGGGATTGCACGAAACTGTATAACCTCGAACGGCAACAATCCCGATGCTTGATGAGGTGTCCCAGTGCAAGTAGACAAGTTTTTTAGGGGAGTCCTCCCGACACAACAGGTGATATGCGGCTTAAAGCGTTATGAAGCTTTTGGTATATCATGATGAGATACTCTCGGACGATGGTGCGTCTCACAAGAGCATCCAAATCGTTACATAACCTTACCATCTCAACAAAATCGTCTATAATCCGTTTTTAGTAGCACATTGAGGCATGCGTCTTCCATTCTCATAATATGCGTCTTAGCCAGTGCACAATCTCGAATCCCACATGGGTCGATTGGAACTATCCCTATTGACTACCTCTGATGTAGATGAAATATTCTGTGATCATGTCACTGCGACCTTCTTCTTCCACAATCACAGATTGAGATGTCCTCGTCGAAGAAGCGAACAGCATTGATGCGCGGACAAGGCACAGGGTCCGTTCTAGATGTCAACAGCCTATATGATAGGGCTAGAAAAATTCTAGCTACCACTCTATCAATTCTTTCCTCTCTTCCCCCTGACCAGTGTACATAACTGTCGCCCGCCTGTGGCCCTCCTCTAGGTGTACCGCCACGGATGAAATACGTCGCTCGGCAGGTATATCGCTGGGCTGCCGCACCGTAATGCCTGCCTCCTCGAGATCCAGGACTCGTTGTGCGACTTTACCCGTCAGCTCGCTGCTCCAGACACCTTCCTGCACCTGGCTTCTCTTCAGAAGATCGATGGCTTGTCGTCGAACGACAGGATGACGGCACTGCGATATGATTATGAAAAGCACAGGCACAGCACCCAGCTCGAGATGAAAGACGGGGTTTTGATCGCCATCCCTCCGTTCTATGGCTAAACCAGCGGCATCGAGCAGCACCTGGTAACGTTCCGTATAGTTGTCCCACTTAAGCAGGTCTCCTTCGACAGCTTCGCAGCCAGCCAAATCGAGAATTAGGAGTAGGCAGTTCGCATGCAGGTTCAGGAGAGCAGAGCCACGTCGCTCACTGTCATCGGGAGCATTTCCAGACTGACGATCGCAAAATTGTTCGAAGTCGCTGAGCCAGATTCTGAGGAATTCCTTTACACATTGCCTTCTCTCATTACTTCCGGATATTGTCTGGATGCTATAGACAATGAGGTCTGTTAAAGTCTGACGAGCCTCCAAGAGCGAGTCAATGGGCCGGTTGAAAACTGGTCGGGAGAATTTTATCTGCCCCAGGAGTTCCATTGACAACTCGGGGTTGACATCCCCTACAAGCTAAGAAGGTCAGCATGTTCAATCTGGCCAGCGACTCGTCGCATCTCACCATTGATACTTGGATTGCCAACCTAGAGAATAAAGTCTCCATAAAGCGAATCAAGGCATAGACATCCGACGGCGGTTCGTAGACGGAAGCGCGACGCGCTCTCTGCAGTTGTAATTCTTCCAACATCCCACGCCCATGTTTAAACAACCTCATTGCGGCCTCGTGATTCCCTTGTAGAACCTAGTTAATTATATTAGTTAGTTTGTATGGGGTCTCGAGCATGGCGTCGGTTGCGGACATACCTCGATACAGATGAAGATGGAGCATGTCACTAGATGCACGTACGTCAACGGCTGTTGAGACGGGAGCAACAGTTTCTGAATTGCGAGATTCTGCTGGCGTGCTGCGAATAATGCATGCTTGTCCGCTATTCGCCTCGTATACTGCTCGTGGTAGGTAGCCAGAGCAACCAGTGCGTGTCTGATGCAGGGCTCGAAATGTGCCAGCTGGAGGACCTGGGAATTCCACCACTCCTCCTGGAAGAACATATTGAATTGACCGGTGGTTCTTTCGATAAAGAATTGTAAGGATCGCGTCTCGTGAGGATCTGTTCGCGCGCTCAAAGACTGCGGAACTGACAGAGTCCCAATAGCCGCCCCGGCCTCGAGCTCATATCCATCGCAGACGCGACCAGTAGAGGTACCTAGGAATGATTATGTATAAGCTCCTCGAGAACGCGGAGGCACCTCTGAGGCAAGATACGACGCAAGATACTCACATCGGACGCACGCCGGCCGCTTCTCATCACACTTGACTCTCCGAGCTAAGAATTGCCGTAAGTACTATAGACATCACCGGCAGAGCCAAGTCTTGAAGGGGTGTCTCTCGAACCTCTGGAAATAAACAATTAGCCTTGCCTCAGACAGAGGGGTAATTTTACGTACTTGCAAGTTGCACAGCCTGTCCGAACCTTTGGTGCCCTCGCCCGCCTCCGATCCCCCGGTTTGACGCGCGTCATCGCCTGTACCAGCTGTCTCGTGAGTGCCCCTGGCGTGAACGAGATTTCGTTGCCGTGACCGTTAATCTAGCTGATGGAAGAAGAGTGTCCGTACGAGCGGGAGCATCATGGAGTTTTGAGGCTGGAGTCCAGCTGCGCTAACTTGAAACACCAAGGAACTCCGCTTTGACAAGGTGCCAAGGTGGATCAGCGGGGATGCCCATACGAGCAAGCCAATGAACTAGGGCAGCATCTCAAATAACAGCCCTAAATCTGCGGATCCAGGCAGGGATCTGACGGCTATGTCTTGATTGACAGTGGGGCTTCGATGGCTATGCTCGTAAGGGCATTCACCAAGGTTCTTCGCTATAAAGACTGTAGATAAATAGATTCCAATGGACGTGCTGCCATACTCATTATCTTTGCAACCCAAATCCTCTGTACTCACTCGACATCCAGTCCGTATAAGCATCATAACTATCTCATATTCACTCGAATTGCCTGCCTACCATGGAGACCTGCAAAGCCACGACGGCTCTCGACACCCTATGGTCATTTTGTCCCTCGCTAGCCCCTTCGATCCTCTTCGCTATCCTCTTCGCCGCCACTCTCTCCGCGCACGTTGTCCAGGCTGTTCAATACCGCAAGCCATACAGCTGCATTATTATCATGTCTGCGCTTTGGCAGACGCTGACGTACATCTTCCGCTCCCTCAGCATCCGGGACCCATCCAGCTTCAGCAACTATGCTGCTTGGTTTATCCTCATCCTTGTGGCGCCGCTATGGACGAACGCCTACGTCTATATGGTGTTCGGGCGCATGGTCTGGAACTACACACCGGAACGTCGGCTTTGGCGCATCAAGGCCTGGCAGTTTGGGCTTCTCTTCGTGGTCCTCGACATCGTGGCCTTTATCGTGCAGGTCTTGGGAGCTGCTCAGGCGACCGGTTCGAATACAACAAACGAGCAGGTCCTCAATGGTCTGCATATTTATATGGGTGGAGTCGGCATCCAGCTTGTCATTATCCTTATATTCTGCGTCTTCGGTCTCCGACTGTATCTCAGCGTCAGGCGTCAGGAGTGTGTTGGAAAGGGCATTTTTCCGCTCTTTTACGCTCAATTTTTGGCCTTGGGTCTCATTGTTGTAGGTCTTCAACTACTCAAAGCCTTTCTAGAGCCAGTCACTAATCCGCTTTGGTTCCTTAGCTTCGCATCATCTTCCGTATCTGCGAGTATTCCCAGGGCCTTGAAAGCAAGATACCAAACCATGAAGCATACCAATACTGCTTAGACTCGCTTCCCATGTTAACCGCTCTTGTGATCTATAACGTGGTTCATCCCGGATGCATCATGCGAGGCCGCGCCGGCGATATGCCTTCAGCCTGGGAGTTGAGAAGGCAGAAGAAGCAGCAAAAAACTATAGGCATGAGTGCTTCAGCCACTCTAGAAGAGAGTAGGAGGGATTATTAAAGACATAAAATAAAGCAGGGTCCAATTATCTTATCGTATCTGTCTATTTTTATAGGGTTTAGTCTATTTAGAAATAGGTTGATACTGTATTTAGAATACCACTCAAGCTTCCTTACAAAAGCTGAAGCTCCAATATGCCTTGAAGGACCGAATTATCAAGATCATAAAGATCTAGTAAGTTGGAGTTTCATTCCGTGTTTCCAAGATATCCTCATCTGTTTCGACGGAGTGTTTCTGTGGGCCCACCTATTAGTGATTGCGTCGGCTTTACAGTAGATTTATGGCGACGGTCTCTAGTAAGGGGCAGCGGTTGCCTTTCTTTCCTAAAGCCGACGCAGCTGTCCTACAGTATCGGCAAGATATGGACCCTCGTCGACTTACCCACAGACCGTCTGGCAGATTTTCGATCCGGGCGGTTTCTATAAACCAATGAGTCCTTGGCCTAAGGATGTAGACAAAGTGTTTTATCGTCCACCAGCGGAGCCTTTTGCGCCCGCGTCGATCCCCGACAAGCCCGCCTGTATTTCTGATTGTTATCTGCGTACCTTTCTAATCGAGAACGAGAGGCTCAGGTTGAGCATGGTTTGGTACTGCACCCGCGATTTGCTTAGTGAAGTTGAAGTCCTGGCTGGGCTTCGGGAAAAGCAAACCTCACTCAAGAAGCCACAGGCTGGGAGTTTGTCGTCATTGGAAACTCGATATCAATTACTATATTCGCCTAGCCTCGATTGGGCTTCCTCTCGCCATCTTTCCACGTGGCGAAACTGTATACACAAATACAGTTACTCAACCCTCGGGCGTATGACTTTATCTCTCTGTATTTCATCTAGCTAAACGTTACTAGAGCGTGATTTTCCTGCCAAGCATGATGGAAGATTAGAGATTCAAAGAGTCACCATACGTCGAGTCTGATGGGCTTCGGGCATACGCCAGTGCACCACTTCGCCTGCAGAACGAGTCTGGCGACTGCGTTAGTCTTAGTCGCTATGTGTTGTGTTAAGCACGAGTCAAAGATCTTTGACAAAATTCCGGCTGCCGACATTCGCTCGTCTAGCTGATTGGGTCGACTCTGATATCATGCAATGTGCGAGAGCAAGACGCCAGCGAGATCGGGATCGGATGTCTGAACTCATCTCTATGGCTCAGGCGAGCATTTTCCGAGAAGCCAATTCTTCGGATACTGAGGATCACTTACCCAGAAGCGGCCATCAACCTGCAATCTTCCAAGGCCGCCTATATTGAGGTTACTAGCCGTAGCCCAATACCTTTGGTCGAATGCTATCCCGCCTGGACGGTGTAGCATTGTGCGACTACTTTGCCCGTTTTATCCTCTGCTAAGGTTTCACTCTGTCAGACAGCATGAACGAACCTTTGCTAGTCTTAATTTTACGCCGGACTTAAAGCAGCACCGCTCGCATTAATCACGAATACCAGCCGGACATGTCACCGTCAGTCTTTTCAGGAGACGAACTAGGCTTGAAACAGACTCCCACGAATGTGATTTACATTGAGGACTTTTCTTTTAGCATCCAAGATGATCTCTGCCCTCGAAGAAGCAGAAAGCTATCTCTCTAAAATCACAGCCTCATCCTCATCGGCCCCCCAGCCTCGAGCGGACGAGCCCTCGCCTGATTCCTTGGAGGAAGATACCAGCCCAAGCACACAGGAAGTCGTTAGGCCTTTAGTCATTTTACGAGCATGGCTCAATTACTCGCGAATAACGCATCTGATCCCAAGTCTGTAGTGCCGTCTACATACGAACCGGGCCCAGAAGCTCCCACAGGATCAAGGCCGTCCATTCAGACCTTACCTGCTCCCACAATCTCTAGGCCCGCAGCAATGCTGGTTGGCGATAATGTCGTCAATCTTGGGATTATACAAATGTATTGCACCAAAGGAGAATTGCCTTACTATAGTGCAGCCAAACAGTATGCAAGCTGTGAATATCTTTGCAGCAGCAGTTGTTGGCCGCCGATGGCGAAGGAGTATGGGTTCAGCTGATCCTCATGGACCTTTAAATACCAGTCTGCGATGGCTTTGAGGCATCTCCCCAGATACGGCAGCTGGAGAAAGAGCATGCTATTCTATTAATTTTGACCCGCCAAGACAGTCCGACGGATAGGACAAGTGCAGAAAAGGTCGCCGCTGACGAATACTTTGTGAAGCCAGTTAGCCTATAAGTATTAGATCATAGTGTGAAATAATACTTTCCAGCTTCTAAGACCAGTCAAAAGTCGCATAACACACGAGCGTTAGAATTATGATACACGTGTGTTATAGTTATGACAAGCCCCTTGTTATATTTCTCTACCTATTTATTTGCTAGGCTTCGCTGTCTATAAATTTATCTTACATCTATACTAAGCTTTTTCCGTTCATGGCCATTAAATATCAGCGATCCTACCTGTCCTATCTTACAGCCTACTGTAGATAATGAGCAGGTTTATATTACCTCTTCCATAACCTCTTATCAATAAGCGTCTCAGGCTCAGTGTGACAAAGACAACTTCGTCCTCTCCCTCCACCCCTGGTTGTGTGAAAAAATCTCAGTACCTCTATGACACGTGAAAAAGCGATGTCGGCCCCACCAACTCTTTTGAAATGATGGCAGGAGACTGCACTAATATGTACGAGAGTAGATAAGAATGAAGAGGTATCAGCCAAGGGACAAGTCTAGCTACTGATAGCCGGATAACAAGTCAGGCAGCCAAGCTACGACTATATACAAACAGCGGCATCCTGATGCTATGGATATCAGTTACAAAGAAGCAGCAGGTTGCTGAGTCCATAAGAAATAACCCCCTTAACGAGCTGACCCAGTGTCGTCTTACCATCTCTTCCACAAGTCCCATCAACCGGGATGGAAAAGCTGCAGTGAGAATATCCGGGATGTTGTGCTCTTTGTCAATACACAAACAGCAAAACTTCTCGGTCTCAGTAAGAAGTTGTCTGATGAATGAACTTGACATTAATGTTCCTGGTTTTGGAGTAAAACTCGGTATTTCTGCTTAGCTTTAGGGTGGCATTATTACCTATGAAAATTTGGAAGTTAATGCCATTCTCCGGCACATGATGATCGCTAATAAATCTTCAGAACCAGAGAGTTTCCTTTAATAATTTTGCAGTAGTCATGTTTTTCGCTACGGGTCAATCCAAAGCGAATGCTCTCTGGCGCTGAGATGACCACGAAATGGCCGATCCAGCGAGTCGAAGAACTTCGAGTCATACGCCAGTCTATTATCATTTTCTCACGCAATACAGTCCGTCACCACCTCTCCTTCTCAGGTAGCATCTACTGTAGTTTTCACTTTATTGATAGACTAAAAGCAGTTGTAAGCCAACTTCCTTTCCAGCTCGCGATACACAATCACCTACACGGTCAGCAGTTCCACTGTGACCTTCTGGAACTATCAAGAATAGTCTGAGTGATTAAGACTGCATCTCAAACATAATCCGGCATCTAGTATACATCGTTCAACAATAGGAAACTTGTAATTAAGAGAAATCGACTTGCGGTAGGAAGATTTTCCTCACAACTTACGAATACTAGAGCTTGTTATGTCTGGAAAAGAACTAAGCATTGCTAGCTAGGAACACAAATAACACCATTCTTGGGGTTAGAAGTTAGGATTCTATATATTTGTTGAATGTTTAGAGGACTCCGTGTTATATAAACACAGTCCCTGGGATAGCAAAAGGAGCAGGTTTGCCAAAGATTGATACGTACTTAGAGGATTTTAGTATAAGCAGACCTGTAGTAGTGAACGATTTTAATTATATTTATTTAAATATAATCTATAACTTTCATATAAAACTTTCTATTACTATTATCGAATCTCTAACACTAAAGCACTAAGTAACATAGATCAGTTCATTTAAGTCTTAGATGTTTAAAGGTCAAAACTACATAGTTTGGTCACTTATCTATAATAAACACTAATTAATTTGAAATAGCCAGTACATCGCCAGCTAAGCTGTCTAAGGAGTATGTTTTGTTTCTTCGCTAAAAGAGGCTTTGTCACTAGTTCTAATAAAGGTTTAGGACGCATCTTTGCTATTCTTGTCATTTGCGTATCTCTACTTGTGCCTGTAGTAGATTCGCTCGGTTTGCGAACATGAAAAACCTTCACGGTGGCTCGGATAACTCGGCGATTCTCTTGCTGATTCGCTCAGTCATATGTTCAGTGTCAGTTTCTGTTAGTGTAAGGCATCTGTTCGAAGCTAGTTACCCTACAAGGGACGCGCTATTAAACATCTCTCAAGCGAGACACGCATAAGTCGAGAGCATGTTTCTTTTCACCCTCCGTCTCAATCCAACTGTGTTGGGATTTCTTAACTTTTCAACGCTTGAAGTTTATTACTAGTGTTTCCCTTTAGTGATCATTTTCTCAAATGACATGCATTTCAATCCACTTAAAGGTTAAGTCAATCTCCGGATGAAAGCGGCGAGCCCAGGAAACGTCTCGGGCCTTGGCCTGCCGTAGGGATGGCTAGGCCCTCTGCAGTGTCCGATATCGCAACAAGGCTGTGTCCGTCTTGTTGCGCAATTAATGCATTAGACTAGTGAATCAGCTATTGACGACATGCTTGTCGATATGTAAGCTAAGGGGCTTAACCCCCAATTCGTTGTTTGCCTTGACTCGGGGGGGATTGTGTGGGCATCTATTGGAGTAAGGTAGCTTCGTATTGTTAGAGTAGTTTCATATGTCGTCTCGGCGCCTAAATTGAGAGACTTTGCACTGCTCGCATAATCAAGCGGCACCCATCGAATTCGCGATGACGTCTCTGAACGCCAGTAGTGAGCTGTTCTATATAATATATTCTGTCTTCTGCACACAAGCTGATAAATATCTCTCCTTCTTCTAATAAGCCATTTTAATCGAAAGTTTTTTAATCTCTTTTAAAAAGAAAGCATCACAGAAAGGAGTGACTCTATCTGATGCCCAAGGCCTGTATTCGTGACCGAATATAGTTCACAAAGTTCCTTTGTTTTGGATAAACCACTTCCCTGAATTCCTAAGACCAGGATTGTATTTAGACAGCTGAAATAAGAGTATTATAGTTAATCGAATAATAGCGGGTAACAGCCCGAGGATTGCCGCCCTTGCAGAATCTCTAACCGATGTTCAACACGTAGGATAGCTTATCGTTCTCTTATAGAATCAATCAGCAGGCCATATTAAACCTAGCTTGATCCTACAAGCCGCTTAAAGCCAAATTAGGTGATGAAATAATAAGACTCTTGCTCACATCCTATGACCTACCAAACTAATATCTCTCTTATCCTAGAACTATATAACGCGAAACTATTTTTTAGTAGTCTCACCTGCTTCACACTCAACTGCGAATCACAAAGAGATCAATCGCGCCTGGAACCCTCATCTGACAGCCTCGAACTGCACAACGCGCACCTAACATTCGGTAGTCTCGACTGCTTCACACTCAACTACGAGTTACAAAGAGACACTATGTCAAGCATGGAACCTTCCTCTACAAGGGTGCCACTGCAGACAGTCAAAGACTGGGAGCGATGGGACCAGGAATTCCAGACGAAAGCGATAAGCCTGCACTTATGGGAGTCTATTGACCCGGAGAGTGAGGGCAGTCCGATGAAGAGACCTCAAAGACCGGAAGTTGGATCATACCACAGGAGGACCCCTCCTCGGAACAAGGACACAGAGCACTTGTTGCATCCTGGAAGACAGATCCGCCAAGTCGAACAAACTGATTCGAACCATCGAGCTCGTAATATCTCCGAGCTGACGGCCGAAGACAAAGCGTCGTTATCCTTTGAATGGAGAGTCTACGAACAGAGTTATCGAGAGTATGAAGTGCAGGAGTCCAGCTGCGATAAATTAAAGCAATGGGTTGCCGAAACAGTAGACTACGACCTGCGGAGGAGCTCTTGTCCGCCAATGCAGGACCTGCGAACATGGTATAAAAACCTGAAGACAAGAGTGGGTACGTCAACAAGAGAGGAAGAGCGAGCTGCCCGTCAAAACTATGAGGAGGCCACGACGATCCTTACAAGAGCCTCGAGCGACTTTGCGGGATGGATCACAAGATGGGAAAATGCTACAAATCAGGCGCTGATGAGAAAGACAAGGGGCGTGGAGGACCCGAATACTTGGTTCGATGACCTTACCAAAGCTACACGACTAGTTTGGGGCAACTGGGATACTATATACGCTGGTGTCTATAGGGACAAGCTAGACAAGAAGACTTTAACTATTCGAGAAGTGGCAGATAATCTTCGGAGGGAGGTTGAGCGGCGGAAACACCCTTGCTTTCAAACAACAAGTCCCCAGTCTAACAACAGTGGAACTTGTCTAGATTTTAAAACAAGAAGAGCTTTAACTACACATTCAGGTACTAAGAAATATAGAGCTTCTTTAAGCCTGTCTCTCAATAGAAAGAGTAGGTGTTATAAGCGCAAAGCAGGCTATTATAGGGGCCCTTCCAGCCAGGCAGGTTCAGGTCAGGGCCAGGTGCGGTAGGCGGGAGAGAGTAGTAAAGGTAGGCAGATAGGCAGAGCGCGAAGGAATCCCTATTAGAACGGAACTACTATATATAAAGCTGAAGGCACTTTAAAATAGCTAAAAAAAAAAGGCTTATATAATAAGTCTATAAAGTTATAAATAGAAGCTAGAATTTTCTAAAAATAATATATATAAAGTATAAAAAGATACTTATAAGAATAATTTTTTTATTATATAATTTAAATAAAATATTTCTAGTAATAGTATTAATATACTATAGACCTAAATCTAGGTAGATAGAGCTTCTATACTATTAAGGTACAGGAAAAACCCTCTAGAGAAGAAAACCTATACACTTCTATATCAGACCTATATTAGGTTCTTTATGCAGGCTTAGTGCTTTAGAAATTTATTCTAATATAGATAACTAAAAGGTGCCCTTTTTGCCTTAAAGAGCTAGGTAGGTAGCCTAAAAGTATATATTAGTATTATTTCTCTCTAGTCCGGGTTTTTCTCTTAATCTAGTAGCTAATTAGGTTGCATAGCAAGTTATATATGCATATAATATGCGCATAGACTATTATATGCTAGTGCGGTGCGGTTGCGCTATAGTATGATATTATTATATTATTTATTATTCCTATTATCTAGGCGACTAAGATATATATATAAGAGCATTATAGCTAGCTGCTATAAGCAGCTATTAGGGCAGTCTAGTGTTTTTTTCTGCTATGCTATTAACTATAGTTAAAGGCAGTCTATAGTCTTTATTATTTTTCCTTTCTCTTTTCTTTTCTTATAATAATAATAAAGTATATTAATACCTATTTTAAGTGCTCTTAGCTCTGCCTTATATCTGCTTTACTAATATATTATAGTAATAATATTAATATTAATAATATAATAATATTTATTACTTTTTACTTATTTATAAGTAAGCTAGTTATTTACTTAAGAGTATTATCTCTTAAATGAATAAAATACTAAAATTATAGAACAGATTACTATGCTAATTAAGCTTTGCACCCCATTGTGCAGCATGTAATGCGAAGCCATGGGGCCTAGTACTACTCACTCTGTCAAGCCAGGTCTTGTTCATTTGCTGTGCTATAAACCAGATCCTTTGCTTCATGCCACAGGTTCATATCCAGAAGCTCTTGTATGAGCGCCGCGGTTAGAAAACAGCCAGTAGAGGATGATTCCAACAACCGGGAAGAGAAAGACAACAAGACACCAAAGCAATTTGTGGGATGGCGGTCGACTGGATTGAAGGACCTCAACTACGCCATTCGTCAGCATACATCATGCATACAGAACTGTCAAATGACATACTCCAGACAATAATATCAAGGACTAGAACGATAAACCCGATGACGCCGCCTCCAGTGCCATAGTGCCACGGCTTGGCAGCATTCGCGTTAACGGCGTCGCTGGCGAGAGGGACAGCCGAAGCTAGTGTGGCCAGCCAAAGCTGGAGGAAGGTGGTGATTGTTTGGGAAACCATTTTGATTATGGCTGTTCTCTTTTGTTTCGCAGCAAGAGAGGGCAGTGGGTAAGGAAGGATGAGAAACTAAAGTGAGGGGTAAAGGCAGTCTGCGGCTTGTTTTATGCGTGGACAACATTGCGAAACAGGGCAGAGGCCAGAATGATGTCATTGACTCGCAAAGCTCAGCCCGTGATGCTTATGTATGATGTCACACACTGTTGCATCCAGGCATGCAGTAATCGCTAGTCTCTACATTGAAACACAACCATTCTCGACCTTCATCTTTTAGGACTTCCCGGTCGTATAAGCTTTATAACATCCTTCTACGGTAGACCTGCGACGCAAAAGCTGCTTGTGCCGCAATCTGTATTGGTCAGTGACAAGTTTCCAAGTTGTGATTTGGTGAACCGTACCAATTGAGCAGCTTGGTTGCTTGCCACTAAGTTAGCATCGCTTCCTACTCCAGACAGCACCTTCTTAACTCGCTCCAGATCATCTTTCTCCTTGTCCCCAATGCCCATGCTATAGTAGAATTCTGCACTAGATCCACGCTTCCACTCGATGAACCATCGGTTGGTATCAAAGTCACACAGGGCTGTGCGATTTCCGAATGTCCAGCCTGCCTCTAAACGCTCGCTTACTTGTGATATAAGCCCTTCCGATATCTGGCTTCGTACAGTCGGACTTTGAGGTAGTATCATTTGAGAGTTTCCGTTCTCGTACCGGACGAGCAAGATCTCGTGCGGGCCGAATGCGACGAAATCAATGCACTCGTCCTTCCGAGGGTGGTTTCTCTCGAGGTCACTTACAAGAGTTTGCCAAGTCGAGGGGAATGACGAGAGTTCCGGGCCCCATATGCATTGATTGGTACTGTATCGAATGAACCAGCTGATACCGTCTGGGACAAAGGAAACAAACGTAACGCGTCCACGACCAGGACTAGCAAGGCCATCCGAACGTCTTGTAATGAGCTGTGTATAAAGAAATGGAATCATGTCTTGTGGACATCGCGCCGCCCCTATTACAATGCACATAAGTCTGCTGTGGTAGAAAGCATAGCAGCAAGGTATGTCAAGTGACACTGAGAAGAATGAGCCTACATTCTCGATTAGGTTTCAGGGCCCAGTGATAACCACTAGGACCCGTGTGGAAGGCCTGCAACTGCATGGCGTTCCACTCATAGCTCTTGAATTTACCCTCATAATCAAGGGGCAAGTTTTGACTGCATATCCGTTAAGCATTTGTACTAGATCCTGGGTCGATTGGCGATGAATGGCTCTTACTAGTCTAATAATGATCCATTTCCAACTACAAAGGAGTTGGGCACATTGCCCCAGACTAGAAATGACACCATGTTGAAAGGGTCTATTTGACAGCGACTGCACGGGTGTCCTTTGGTAGCAACGACGGAGGCCCAAGGCTGAATAAATGCCGCAGTGAGACTTGGTTTTTCAGCAGGAATGGGGCTGAAGACTTGGAGTGTAATATCGATGATAAGACGCCACTGATCGTTGGAACAGTTCCTCAGGACCACTTGATAGGAATTGTAGTTGCGAGGCAAAGTCAGGAAAGATTAAACCACGTTTATCAGGCGATTCGGGCGGGGGATTGATTATATACTATAAGAGAGGGGGCTCCAAGGCTCCCAAACAAGGCAGACTTGCCTAGCCCGCCGGGGATCCCTTCAAGTGCGGTAAGGCAGCTTGTTGCCCCATATTATCCTAATTACTAGACTATAACTTGCAAGTAATCCCTTTGAGTGCGATAAGGCAGCTTTTCTATATAGGCCCCATATTATCCCTGTCAGTAGACTGAGACTTGCGAGTAGGTAGATCCTCACTATCCCATCGACAGTGTTAAGGCTACATTTCCGTACCAGTCCCACTTCCCCCCCGCGACTAGCGCGAGACCTATGTGGGAGGTATAGAGCCACTCTTTTAGTTAGATGGGTGACTTTATCCGCTTTACTAAGAAGAAAATAGAGTACTTCTACTGATAGGGAAAGTGGTGGTAAAGTTAAGTATCTCTGGTATACTTATCTCTGATTGGCTAGGATCCCCGCCAGGTACGGAAATATAGCCTTAGCACTGTCAATGGGATAATAGGCGGCAGAGTGACATAAGGCACTATAGGGCCTTAGATCTTAGTACTTTAGTCACTAAGTAAAATAGTAGTAAGATAAAGTACCGCTGAATGTCGCATCTCTAATCTCATTGACTGCCCGAAAGCTACAATTCGGTATTTCGCAGGGGTCATGGCGAATCATAAATAGGAGGATGAGCAGTACTTGATTTTACCGCTAACTATAGTGGCAATAGAGGTATTCAGAAACCCCACTTACTACATAACATAATGTCACTTCATACTATAATCACCGCCTTAGTGACTGAGCCACAAGTATCACGCTATTATCAGGGTCAATATGGGGCTGGTATGGAATTGTAGCTTTCGGGCAGTTAAAGGGATAGCTAAGAACCCTGCAAGTATAAAAAAGCCGCCTTATCACACTTAAAAATATAAGATCTCTGCTATAAAAGTTAGAAAAGTAATATAGTATATTAAAAAGCTTTAACTCTTTAATTCTTAAATTATTAGCTAAAATAATAGTTATATAAAATATAATAAAATCTTATATTTTTAATAAAAGAATCTAATAAATAATAAAAAGCTTTTTTATTATTTTTAAATAAATAATTAAAATTTAATAAAGTAATTAAT